>CAUYPK010091181.1:0-15428 GCA_963574355.1 Loris lydekkerianus
GTCTTGTCTCCCCAGATTCGCCAGGCCCAGTTACAGGGAAGCTGTTACTCAGCTGCCATCTTTAATCCGAGACTCTCCAGGTTTTATAATTTTTAATGTTAAAAGTATCTTTTTTAGTGGGGAAAGGAAGAGCAGAGAGAGGAAAGGAGGGTGGAGGGGTGGGGCCTTGGTCTATGCCACACCTTTTGGGGGCAAGACACGATTGCAAGAGGGACTTTGCCTAACAAATGCAATCAGTGTAACCTGGTTTCTTTCTTTCTTTCTTTCTTTTTTTTTTTTTTTTTTGTTAAATCATAGCTGTGTACATTAATGCAATCATGGGGCACCATACACTGGTTTTATAGACCATTTGACACATTTTCGTCACTCTGGTTGACATAGCCTTCCTGGCATTTTCTTAGTTATTTGTGTTAAGACATTTTACATTCTACGTTTACTAAGTTTCACATGTACCCTTGTAACCTGGTTTCTTGTACCCTCAACGATTCTCTAACTATTTATATATCTATCTATCTATCTATCTATATATATATATATATTTTTTTTTTTTTTTTTTTTTTTTTTAATAAAAATTTAAGGATAAAGCCATGGAAGGTGGGTAATGAGTTGCTGACATTTGAAAGAAAAAGATGGGTCTAGGGAAAAGAGAAAGGATCCCTGGCCCTTCCCCACTTCCAGCTTCCACCTGACCCAGTGTCCAGGGACACTGATGCTGCTTAGCAGCCTCAGCCACGAGTCCTGTGAGGCTGGGAACCATGTCTGTCGCATTCTGTCACCTTCCTAAGCAGTCCCACCCAAGACCAGCACTCAGGAAGGTGTGGAGCATTTCCCGAGAGTGGGAAGGGGCTGGCCAGCAGTCCCCAGCCACCTTAGTGAGCTGCCATGCCCACTGATGGGCAGCTCCTTCCCTCCTGAGGTGTTCATCCCACTGCTGGCCACCAGAGATGGGTGTCCAAGGTCACATGCCCCTTGAGAAATGGTCTGGTGGTATGGCCCAAAGTAAAAGGGCTCAGAGGTCAAATATGTTTGGGGACCATGGTGTGCCCAGTCTGTCACCGCTGACCTATGCCAGGTACCAGCTCTGGGCTTTCCACTGTGCTTCATCTTCCCAGAGGCTCCGAGAGGTGGATTTTAGCTATTCCCACTGAGAGCTGGAGCTCAGAGAGCCAGACCACCTGCCAGAAGTCCTGTGGCTAGCATCCAAGAGCATTCCGTGGCCAGCCTCCAAGGGCATTCCATGCCCCACACTCTCCTCATCAATTCTTCACATGGCAACAGACCAAAGGCCTGTGGCTGTGACATTCCCAAGTTTTCTGAGCTCTGTGCCCCTCATCCGTAGGGCTCTGGGCCTCCTCGGCCAGTTGTATAGAAGCTCTGGGGAGCATTCATGGCCAGGCATTGAAATAAAGGCATCTGTGCCTCCCTACGCATGTTTGGACTCTATCCTGCTTGCATATCACAGCAAGGAAATCTGTATTTTTCACTCAAGATGATGCCTTAACTGGCAAAGACTGGGCTGTGGTTGGTGGAACAGTAGGTGCCCGGGCTAAGATGCCAGCTTGGGCCCAGGGGACAGGCAGCTGCAGACTCCAGCGTGGGCTAGAGGCAAGGGGTGAGGAGTGATGGTCCCAATGTCACCAGCCATACCAGCCCTCGGCCTTCCTCACTGAGGCCTGCCTGGCTCCACCTGAGACCAGTCAGTGGGTCCTTCTGTGTGCCTGGGCCCCTCCTGCTGGGAGAGGGTACAGTAGAGTCTCTCAGGAGTTGCAGAAGAAGCCAGGGTGGGTGTAATCGGGAGGGGACCCAGGCTCCCGGACTACAAGACTGGCATTCTTTCCTAGAAACCTTGCAGAATCAGACAGTCAGCTCACTGCTGCAGCTTGATGCTTGTGGCATCGCTGAATGCCAGGAACGGCTGGCACCCAGCCACCTGTGGCCCAAACAGTTGGTGCCCCCGCTGCCCTGAGTTATGTGGAGCTAAGCGGGTGGGTGGTGGGCCCCACCCATTTCATCTGAGTCTCAAGAATGTTGACATCTGGCCACCCACAGCCTTATCAGCCTGGCCTCTCTTAGGATAGCTGGGACAAAGGGCACGGGCGTTCCCGGGACTCCGGGGATTCTGGGAATGCATCCATGCACCCTCCCCCACACCACTGGCTCTCCAAGCCAGCGGCCTCCTCACCTTCTTACTGAAGGGCAAACTGAGTTCCAGAAGGTGGCAGGGACTTGCCTGAGGTCATGATGGGTTTATTAGTGAGACTGGACCTCACTTGGACCTTCTTATAATTTCTGGATCATAGACTTCTCTGACATGGAAAGAAAGTTTGAGACCACAACCTCAAAGTGGCACCTCAGTACATGGCACTGATGGGTGGTGGCCTGGTCAGTGTGGGCTGTGTCTGTGCAGCCTGTGCTCCCAGCTCTGGTCAATATGAGCCTGTGTGCAGCCCGTGCTCCTGTCTCTGGTCAGTGAGGTGTGTGTGTGCAGCCTGTTCTCCCAGCTCTGGTCAGTGTGTGCTGTGGGTGTGCAGCCCGTGGTCCCAGCTCTGGTCAGTGTGGGATGTGTGTGCAGCCAGAGCTCCCTGGCTCTGGTCATTGTAGGTCTGTGTGCAGCCCGTGCTCCTGACTTTGGTCAGTGTGGGCTGTGTGTGCAGCTGGAGCTCCCCGGCTCTGGTCAGTGTAGGCCTGTGTGCAGCTCATGCTCCTGGCTCTGGTCATTGTGGGATGTGTGTGCAGCCTGAGCTCCCCAGCTCTTGTCAGTGTAGGCCTGTGTGCAGCCCGTGCTCCTTGCTCTGGTCAGTGTGAGCTATGTGTGCAGCCTGAGCTCCTGGCTCTGGTCAGTGTGAGCTGTGTGTGCATCCTGAGCTCCCCGGCCCTGGTCAGTGTGGGCTGTGTGTGCAGTCTGAGCTCCCCAGCTCTGGTCAGTGTAGGCCTGAGTGCAGCCCATACTCCCGGCTCTGGTCAATGTGGGCTGTGTGTGCAGCCCATGCTCACACCTCTGGCCAGTGTGGGCTGTGTGTGCAGCCTGAGCTCCCCAGCTCTGGTCAGTGTAGGCCCGTGTGCAGCCCGTGCTCCTGGCTCTGGTCAGTGTGAGCTGTGTGTGCAGCCTGAGCTCCTGGCTCTGGTCAATGTGGGCTGTGTGTGCAGTCTGAGCTCCCCAGCTCTGGTCATCGTAGGCCTGCGTGCAGCCTGTTCTCCCGGCTCTGGTCAGTGTGGGCTGTGTGTACAGCGTGAGCTCCCCGGCTCTGGTCAATGTGGGCTGTGTGTGCAGTCTAAGCTCCCAGCTCTGGTCAGTGTAGGCCTGTGTGCAGCCCATGCTCCCGGCTCTGGTCAGTGTGGGCTGTGTGTGCAGCCTGAGCTCCTGGCTCTGGTCAGTGTGGGCTGTGTGTGCAGCCTGAGCTCCCGGCTCTGGTCAGTGTGGGCTGTGTGTGCAGTCTGAGCTCCCCAGCTCTGGTCAATGTGGGCTATGTGTGCAGTCTGAGCTCCCTGGCTCTGGTAAGTGTAGGCTGGCATGCAACCCGTGCTCCTGGCTCTGGTCAGTGTGGGCTGTGTGTGCAGCCTGAGCTCCCGGCTCTGGTCAGTGTGGGCTGTGTGTGCAGCCTGAGCTTCCGGCTCTGGTCAGTGTGGGCTGTGTGTGCAGTCTGAGCTCCCCGGCTCTGGTCAGTGTGGGCTGTGTGTGCAGCCCATGCTCCAGCTCTGGTCAGTGTAGGCCTGTGTGCAGCCCGTGCTCCTAGCTCTGGTCAGTGTGGTCTGTGTGTGCAGCCTGAGCTCCCTGGCTCTGGCTAACTGTGGACCTGCAGGACACCAGATTTTCTATCCTCTAGTTGTTTAGATAAGCAAAAAATCCATCTTTCTGTAAGAAAAGTACTGACTTCCAAATGTTGGCAATAAAAAAAATTTTTAAATATGCATATTCTATTAGCCAAATTAAATACCTCCGTTGGATAGATGGGAGCTGAGGCCCACCAGGTTGACCCTCTCCCTAGGAAAGGTGCATGCCAGGCCTCACGCCCTGCAGACCTTCATCACCCATGGACTTGGTCGGGCCCTGGGTGGGGAGGCGCAGACTGCTCTAGCCCCTGCTTGCCCAGAGTCACCAAGATGGACTCTAAGGGTCACTGGTCCCAGTTCCAGAGCCTAGAATCCAGCACAGCAGAACAAGCTGTGCCAGCAGGGATTGGAACCGGGAAGTAGGAGGAGGTGAAGTCAGAGCAGCACTGTCACCTCACTCCTGGCTTGTGGCTCGAGGGGCATCGTCCGCTCATGTGACCCTCAGTTGGGTGAATTCATGGCTGGAGCCAGAGAGACGCCAAGGTGAGGGATGCTAAACGCCCACAGAGTCCTGGTGGTGGGGCAGGCTGTGCATCTGGGGACAAGGCCCTGCTCAGCCCCCCACCCTTGTCTCCCAAAGCTTCTTACCCAACAGACCAGGGACAGTGTGGGCGTCAGGAAAGAGCCGAGGGCAGGTGCAATTCTGGGCCTTGGTGCTTGTCACCCTATGACTTCGGCCATCCCTGTCCTTTCTCTGAGACTCAGTTTCCTCCAAGTAAAGTAAGAAAGGGTAAGGCTGCATGTGAGTGAGGTTGCCAATGGAATACCAGGCTGGGGCCACCACCGCCCATGCCCCTCCCCAGGTCCCTTGTGAGAATGGGCACAGGCTGATGTTGCTCTGCCTTCCTCTGCTTCAGAACCCAAGTCCTGACTGCACAGGGATGGATTGAAAACACAATTCCTGGCTGGGCACGGTGGCTCACGCCTATCATCCTAGCACTCTGGGAGGTAGAGGTGGGTAGATTGCTAGAGCTCATGAGTTCAAGACCAGCCTGAGCAAAAGCAAGACCTTGTCTCCACTAAAAATAGAAAAACTGAGGCAAGGGGATCACTTGAGCCCAAGAGTTGGAGGTTGCTGTTGGCTATTGATGCCAGGGTACTCTACCCAGGGTGACAGCTTGAAACTTTGTCTCAAAAAAAATAAAAAGTACAAATCCAGGCTGGTCACCTCCTGGCCTAACCCTGCTCCTCATGGCTTCTCAGCACCCCCAAAACCACCTTTGGTAGTCCCTAGGGCTTCGTGCCCCTGCAACTCTCTCTTCACTGCCACCTCCCTCCCAGGGCCTCAGAAAGCTTATTCTTTCCTGCCTCAGGGCCTCCGCACTTGCCACCCCCTGCCCAAGCTGGTCTTCGCAGGCTGCCCCTCCAAGCCCCCTTCCCCACCTACTACCTGAACAGGCCCATCTCTCCTTGGCCTGCAGAGCTGCCCACTGCCCTAGCATCTGCCAGCCTCCAGGGCCCGTCTCCATCCCATCAGACAGCAGGTGCTCACTGCCACACTGTCCCCAGCCCCAACCTGGAGTCTGACACTTGGCACATTCACTGACCACACACTCTGGAATCCCTCTTCGTTCTTAGAAGAGCTGAGAACCCTGTCCTAGGTATGGTTGGGGCAGCTCTACAGGGAGCCCTGTCCAGGGAGGGTCCTTGGAGTGGGAAAGCCACGCCTTGGCCCTCACCTGGCCCTGAGCATGGACTGTGGTCTCTAAGCCCTGTGCTCAGCTAGACAGGTTCCCTAGCTGGTTTGGCAGGATTGCTGTGGACAGCACACTGCCTCCAATGCAGAGCAGCCTGGTCAGCACCTCTGGCCTGAGGGTCCTGGCCCAGGAGGTCTGGCTGAACCTCTCCCTAAACCATTGAAATCAACTCTGGGTAAGTCCAGCTAAGATGAAACAAGCAAGGGAGTGTATTGGTAGAACATAAGTTAGCTCACAGAATAAAAGTAAATAAATAAATAGATAGTCAGATGTTGCAAAGGACTGGCTTATACATGCAATATAGGTAACAGAACTAATGGGCAGTCCTTGGGAGGAATGAATTTCCTCTGCTTCCATCTTGAAGTTACTCTACCCAAGATTCAAATTTCCTTAATATGTTCCTAAAAGTCAAATGAAATGGCAGTAGAGAAATGACCACAGACATGGACAGGCAGCTCACAGAATGGGAGACACGAATGGCCTTAAACTCGCAGAAAGGTGTTCGCTCTTATTTATAATCGGGGAAGGGCCAACTGAAACTACAATTCAAGACCACTTTTTAACCTATCAGATTGGCAATGATCCAAAACTGTGATAAGCTGATGTTGTGGGCGTGAGAGACAAGCTCTCTCACACATGACAGGTGGGAATATAAACTGGTATAGCAACTATCCAGTCTTTTTTAAATGCACATGACTTTTGACCTAAAAAATTACTCCTAGGAATTTATCCTACAGGGACACTTAAGTATGTACAGATGACACTAGTACAAGGATATTGTTGCAGTACTTTTTTTTTTTTTTTTTTTTTAGAGGCAGAGTCTCACTTCATTGGCCTCGGTAGAGTGCCGTGGCATCACAGCTCACATCAATCTCCAACTCCTGGGCTCAGGCGATTCTCTTGCTTCAGTCTCCCGAGTAGCTGGGACTACAAGCGTCCGCCACAACGCCTGGCTCTTTTTCTGTTGCAGTTTGACCAGGGTCGGATTTGAACCCACTACCCTCAGTATATGGGGCCGGCTCCCTACTCACTGAGCCACAGGTGCCACCTGCAGCATGTTTTTCTTATAATAGCAAAGGATTAGAAACAATCTAAAAATTTGTCACTAGAGGTTGGTGAGGGGTATGTTAATTTATCCATTCAAAGATCATTGCAATTGTTAAAAAGAATGAAGCAGTTTTCTATGGAATCACCTTCTAGATAAATTATCAAGCGAAAAGAGAAAGATTTAAGGACAGCACACATATTTGCTAAATAAAGCCTCAGTTTTCTGTCTCCTTATTCAAAATACTTACTTTTGTCTTGTGGCCAATACTGTCCATTCTTGGCCAGGCCCTGTGCACTCCTGCCCTGGCCTGGGTATGCTTTCGTTTCCAACTGTCTATACCTGTGACTCTTTGGAGAACTGTCCCTAGGTCCCGAGGCTACAGGAGCCCTCTGTCCCTTCCTGCTGAGAGCTGCAAGTATCCCCTCCTGCAGGCTGCCTCTTAACTAATAACTGACAGGTGGGGGCTAAGAAACACGGCATGCAGGCTTGACACCCGTTGCTCAGTGGTTAGGGCGTCGTCCACATACACCAGGGCTGGCAGGTTTGAAACCGGACCATGCCTGCTGAACAACAGTGACAACTACAACAACAACAACAAAAATAGCCAGGCATTGTGATGGGCACCTGTAACCCCAGCTACTTGAGAAGCTGAGACAAGAGAATTATTTAAGCCCAAGAGTTTGAGGTTGCTGTGAGCAGTGACATTACAGCACTCTACAAAGGGCAACATAGTGAGACTCTGTCTCAAAAAGAAAGGAAGGAAGGAAGGAAGGAAGGGAGGGAGGGAGGGAGGGAGGGACAGAGGGAGAGAGGGAAGGAAAGAAGAAAGAAAGAAAGAGAAAGAAAGAAAGGAAGGAAGGAAGGAAGGAAGGAAGGAAGGAAGGAAGGAAGGAAGGAAGGAAGGAAGGAAGGAAGGAAGGAAGAAACCCAGTAACCCAGTATGCAGCGCTCAGGCCAGGAAGCTGAGACATGACCTTCATACCACAGCCCTGGAGGGCGCAGCCTGAGAACTTGCCTCCGTGCGGCTCTGCTGAGGTCACAGCCCTATCTGGCTCCTCCCCTTTCTGTATGCCACCCCTACCCCTTACTGCTCTGTCTGGAGTGTGTGTCCTTAATAAGTTGCTGCCATATAACTCAGGGTCTGCTTCTGGGGAAAGTGACCAAGATACTTCTTCCCTCACCTTATTCCTTACTTCCTGTTGGTAGGGTGTGTGTTTGTAGGTGTGTGACATGACATTGTATTGTGGTTATTCCCATTTTGCAGGTGAGGGAACCGCGGGCTAAAGGCAAGTGTCTTTGAAGCTGGGTGGTCTGGAGCCAACACCGAACTCACACCCACTATTAGGTTGAAAACAGCACAGAGTGAGTAAGAAAGCCCTGTGTGGGGGCTAATCTGCATGTTCAAAGCAGGCCAAGTAGGGAAGATTCATTCTTCCAAAAGATTTTCCTTTATGATCTCCCCTTCATAGACACACAAGCCACTCTTGGATGCAAGGACTAGAAGTGGGACATTCCAGGGAGGGAGAGCTCCCAGGAGCAGGACACCTGCCAAGGCATTTGGTTTCTTCACCCCCACAGGTAAGACCTGTCCTGCTCTGACCCCCCTATCCCCCCCACCCCCACCCCTGGGCCACTGCAGCGAGTTTTGCTCCTGCAGTTTGGGATTTGGGATCTTGGGCAGGTGTTGGAACAGTAGGCAGATCGCTGGCACATTTGCATTCTGAACTAAAGACCATGCATTTCAACTCCCTTTCCCCTCTGCTGCCCACATGCCATGCGGAACTGCGGGACCCCACCCAGCCCTGAGTCTCCATGGCACCAGGCAGGTGAGTCAGCCCAGAGGGAGGAAGGAGGATTCTCAGAAGCCAGCCCCACACTGGGATGGGGGAGCAGCTCACCTATGCAAGAAAGTGTGTGACCCACCTTCTGTGGGCCTCCCTTGTGCAGCTCTTCTCCCCAAGTGTGACAGAGGGGAGAAGCTCCAGGAGGGGATGATGGTCTCAACACACTACGGTAAAATATCTTACTGTGTGATGTTTGACACAAACACAGGACCATGTGGCTCATGGCTGGAAGTCTTGGCAGGCTGAGGCCTCGGGGGGACTGAGGGTCCCTGAGGTCTTGGCCTTGGCAGCGTCATATCTGGTGAACCTGGCTCTGCCGGGGAGTCCTGGGGCAGCTGGAAGCCCGAAGCAGCTGCTTAGTTGGCCGTCCCCCCTCTCCCCTGGCCAGGCTGACCATTCACAGGATTAGCATCCCAGGAGGGGCCCCGGCCTGAGCGCCCGCTGAAGAGGACCTCACACCAGACAATCAACCACTCAGCACCCTTTTCTCTGAAGGATGGGGCTGGACCCACCAGAAGCTGAGCAGGCCAGAGGGGAGGCTAAGGAAGTACAAGAAGCTCAGTTGTGTTTCCTGGGGGACTCTGAGGGAACCAAGAGACAGGCTCACCCTGAACTTTGACCTTCCTTTCTCCTCGAATCCTGGCCAGCCTGTGGCTCTAGAGAGTGATCTGGGTTCCTCCCATCCTGAGTGTCCCTTGTGACAAGCCCCAGGGCATGGGACACCTGAGCTCACTTGCACAGCAACTTACACATGATGGCGCAGTACCCTCGTGGGTCTAAAAACAGCCCCTTGCAGTTTCTACCTGTTTTCACTCAAAGGACTTGTGTTTGCCCCGGAACCCACAGGTCAGTCAGGGGCTTGTGAGCACACTTACTGTCAATGTCACCACATTGTATGCTATGAGAGAATCTAGCTGTGTTCTCAGGACAGCCCCATCTCCAAATGCACAGAAAGAACAGGCTTGTCCAGGTCACAGGGAGGAGATGATGCTGGGACCTAGACCCAGTCTGTTGGGCTGGCCACCTCCTCTGCTGCATTCTGGCTTCAGGAGCTGCAGCCCTTCCCCACCCCAGCTCTGCTCCACCCAGGGGTCCCAGCTCCCTCCTGCCCCATCTGCTCTTCTGGAGTTCTAGCTGGGTTCCTGTGTGTCCAGGCAGAGCACACTGACGTGAAGGGGATATGCAGAGGGCAAACCTGGGCCTCACCTGCAGAGAACTCCCTGCAAATTGAGCATCTCTATGCCCAGAAGTTTCATGGGCATTCAGGGAAGGGGCTGAGGGAGGAAGGAAGGATTCATTCCTCTTCAAAGGGCACCTACCCTCAGTTCCTAAGGAATTCTCCAGGTTTATGTCTGCAGAGGTCAGTCTCAATGTCCTTCTCCAGACCCAAGGCTGTCCTCAGAGCAGCCAAGAGACAGCCTGTCCACCCCACTGCAGGCGGGTCTCCTGGGCAGCCACCTCTTTGAGCCCCACATTCCTCAGCATCAAATAGCAACATGAAAAACAAAGTGACTTGTTCTTTATAGATGTTCCGAAAAAGAAGAATACAGCAGAAAGATAAAATATCCAACACTTACGAATAACCGCTTTCCCCCAACATTTTATAAAGTCATGTTTCAAACACACATTTCAAGAATCCCACAAAGAACTCTCCCATGCTACCACCTAGATTCTGCAGGCCTGTGTTCTTTCTCCTGGCTCACCTGGAACTCTGTCCATCTATCCAGGCCTCTATTCATCCACCACTGTGTCTTATGTTTTGAATTTCAGGGCAAGTTGAAGACAACAGTATGCAGTCCCTAAATACTTTACATTAATATTATTTATTAGAATGAAATAATAGTTTAAAAAAAGTTGTAGGATGAAAAAATTGAAATACGTGAAGATGGAGAAAGTAGGATTATGAATAGCTGGGAGCCCATTTCCTGGCCATTTCAGCTGTCAGTGTTTTTCCAATCATGTTTCGTCTATTCCCCACCTCATTTTTTAATGAAAAACTCACTACCTTTCTAAATGGAAGTATTCATTAATTTATTTTTATTTTTGAGACACAGTCTCACTTTGTAGTCCTGGGTAGAGTGCTGTGGCATCATAGCTCACAGCAACCTCAAACTCTTGGACTCAAGTGATCCTCTTGCCTCAACCTCCCAAGTAGCTGGGACTACAGGTGCCCACCACAACACCTGGCTTTTTTTATAGCTCACAGGAACCTCCAATTCGGGCTCAAGTGATTCTCTTGCCTTAGTCTCCTTAGTAGCTGGGACAACAGGCACCTGACACAATGCCCAGCTATTTTTAGAGACAGGGGTGGGGGTTTCTCGCTCTTGCTGAGGCTGGTCTGGAACTTGTTAGCTCAGGCAATCCACCCACCTCGACCTCCCAGAGTGCTAGAATTACAGGCATGAGCCACCATACCTGGCGGAAGTATTAATTTAAATCATGAAAGTAATATATACTTGCAACTGTCCTTATGATAATTGATTTTGGCATTAAATGGGTGTTAAACTCTGAATAAAAGCTTGCTGGGGACCAAATATTCACATAGAAATTATCACTCAAAGGGGAGCACTCATCTTCACAATGCAGAGACCCAACTGGCACCACTCAAGCTGAGAAACCAAAGCTGATCTCACTGATAATAGGACTCTTGATAAATGTCCAAAGGACTCAGCCTCACTTCCAAGATAGTCCAAAAACATACAAAGTGGATCTGCTCATGAGACAAACACCAAGCGAGGGGCTCTGCAGAACGACCTGTCCTCTTCAAAGACTGAGGTCATGAAAAAGAAGAAAAGGCTGCAGCACTGTTCCAGATAAAGGGCAAAAAGACACAGATCAGGTAAAGGCCATCTGCCACCCTGACTTGGGACATTTGTCAGAATTTGAATGCTGACTTTATACTAGGTACTAAAGTTCTGAATTTTGTCACTGTTGAGAATCTTACACACTGCTAGCGGATGTAAATAGTACAATCTCCGTGGAAAACAGTATGGAGATTCCTCAAAGAGCTAAAGGTAGACCTACCACTGGCTCCAGCCATCCCACTACTGGGTATTTACTAAAGGAAAAGAAGTCATGTGACAGAAAAGACACCAGCACTCACATGTTTATCACAGCACAATTCACAATATCCCATCAACTGGGGAGTAGAGTACTACTCAGCCATAAAAAGGAATGAAATTACGTCTTTACAGCAACTTGGATGGAACTGGATCCCATTATCCTAAGTGAAGTATCTCAGGAATGGAAAAACAAACACCACATGTGCTCGCTTATAAGTAGGGCTAAACGAAGACTAAATATGGTCATAAAGTGGTGTGAGGACTTGCGAACTAAGTAGGGAGGGGGTACTAGTTACTATTCTGGTCAGGGGTACATTAAAAGCTTGACTTTAGTATTACACAATTCACCCATGTGACAAAAAGCACTTGCACTCCAAATCTATTGAAAGAAAAAAAAAAAAAGAAAAGAAATCAGAAAACACTGGACAAAACTGGAAACAGAGCTATTTTGAGCAATTCAGGCTAAAAGCTATTGCACTAAAAGGATGTCAACAGGCAGCTTTCCAATATGAAAAATGAAGAAGAATGTTCTTGATCTTAAAAGATCACACTGAAGTAATCAGGGATAAAAGTCTTCCATTTACTCTCAAATGGCTCAGAAAATCAAATTCATATACATGTATATATGGTACTAACATATATAGATAGAACATATAATAATATATGTGATGGATGACATATAATATATTATTAGCATGTATAAATAATTACAAAGAGTGAGGGAGAAAATAAATGTGATAAAACCTTAACAATGGGTAAATATAGGTGAAGGGTATAAGGCAGGTCTTTTTATAATTCTTGCATATTTTGTGTAGAATTATTAGAAATTATTTTGGAATAGAAAATGTAAAAATAATCTCTGTACATGCCTGAGAGACTTCAGCTGTTCATGGGTTGGTCTCAAGATCCTCCCCTGACCCCAGGCACTCAGGCCGGGGGCAGCCAAGCCCCTCCTTGTTGCCTGGGATACACAGAGCGTTAGATCCTGCTATTTCTGTGTAACGTTATGTCGTGAGCATCTGACTGTGCTACAAATATTCGCTCAAAAAATCGTTATTTATGGCTCTCTAATATCCTGCTTGTGAGCGGAGTGTTCACCATTGTCCATACACTGCAGTGGTCAGCTTTGCACATCCATCTGTGCCTCACGGGGGAGGACGGGCTGCTAAAGGCACTGGGGGGGCCTGTCAAGCTGCATTCCAGAAAAGTGGTACCCACAAACTCGCCTGCAAGCATGTGGCCCTGCTCCACAGCCCCCTGAAGAACCCAGCATCTGTATAAATAAAAATTAAATCAAAACACTTGCCAGTTCAAGATGCCCCAAGCAGTTCTGGTTGTTTTCTTTGATTCCTGATGCACCTACTTTTGCTCTTTTCCTTCTGTGCATCATCCAGGACTGTGTGTCTTTCCCGGACTGCCATGGAGGCATTTTTGTCCATTTGTGGGAGGTGTGAGGGTTAGAAAGAGTTAAAGGGGCAGCACCTGTGGCTCAGCGAGTAGGGCACAGGCCCCATATACCAAGGATGGCGGGTTCAAACCCAGCCCCAGCCAAACTGCAACAACAAAATAGCCGGGCACTCTGGTGGGCACCTGTAGTCCCAGCTACTCAGGAGGCTGAGGCAAGAGAATCACCTAAGCCCAAGAGCTGGAGGTTGCTGTGAGTTGTGACAGCCATGGCCCTTCACCAAGGGCCATGGCTTGGTGACAAAGTGAGACTCTGTCTCAGAAAAAAAAAAAGAAAGAAAGAAAGAAAAAGAAATAGTGAATGGTTTTGAGGTGCTGGGAAGGTCAGTGGTGCCACTGACCACCAGAGTCTGGCTCTGCTGTTTGCTGGCGGTGCCATCGTACCAACCTGTTTCCTCTCTGTGAGAACCTGATCCTGCCCCCAGATGGTAGCAGGAGCTACTACACGTGCGCACCTGGAACAGCATCCCACCCCAGCTCAGCACTCAACAAATGCTACTATTATTAATGTATTAAGGAAATCAACCCTTTGTCCTATTTATTACCAGTTATCTCCTTCAGGAATCTGAAAGCAGACTGCACTATGACTGGGGGACTGGGGAAGGGCCTCTCCAGTGATGCTGCAATGCTGACGGGAGCAGACAGGGTGGTGGGGGGTTTAACCCTGCCATGCTCAGCTGTCCCTACTCTAGCCACTAGCACTGGCACACGGCAGGTACTCCCTGAGCACTGTTGAGGAAGGAGTGTCTCACATGTGAAAACATTCTTAGAGCCATAAAGATAGGCCTGGCTGGCCCCAGACCAGACCCCAGATTTGTCCCAAGGAAGATTTCACAACTTCCTTTGAGAAATTCCCGGTGTCACCCAGCTTGGGCCAGGAAGTCCTTCTGGAGAGCTGACCTAAATCCTTCCTGCTCAGCCTCCACTTGCTCTGCAGAGGAAGAAGAGTCGACACCAAGAGGCCCGGGAGGTAGGGGCAGGTGGGACTCTGACCTCAGAGCCAAGAGAGTGAGGTTAGGCCTTGGCCAGCTTCAATCATTCTCTTCCTATGACTCCACAGGGGAGGGGCCCTGGTGCCACCCACTCCACCTTCTCAGCCTGCACCCCTGCCTGGGTCACAGGGGCCACCCTGAAGTCTGTGAAGGGACTAGAAGCAACCTGAGCCAGAAGTGGATATGTAGGCTGGGCTGAGTCACCCTTCAAAATTACCAGTGAGGGCTAAAGAGGGCAGCCCTTTCCTGGCAGCCCGGCTGGAATCAGCCACTTTTCCTCCTCCAGGAAAGTGGCCTGGAGCTTGCACGGCACCTCAGCCCAGCCTCTGCCGTGGATCTGCACTGCCTCCTGTGTCACCCTCCTCCACAGTGACCCTCACACTGGCATTCAGACATTTGCACCTGCTGTTTCACAAAAAACCTCTGCTGCCCTGCTCCAGACATCAGCCAGCAGTGTGACTTTTTTTTGAGACAGAGTCTTACTTGGTTGCCCTTAGTAGAGTGCCATGGTGTCATAGCTCACAGCAACCTCAAATTTGGGGGCTTAAGCAATTCTCTTGTCTTAGCCTCCTGAGTAGCTGAGACTACAGGCACCACTACAACATCCGGCTATTTTTATAGATAAGGTCTTGCTCTGACTCAGGCTTGTCTCAAACTTGTGAGCTCAGGCAATCCACCACCTTGGCCTCTCAGAGTGCTGGGATCACAGGCGTGAGCCACCGCACCCGGTCCAGCAGTGCAACTTTTCAGAAGTCTTTCCCATGTTTAAAAACCATGCTGGGAGGATGCTGCACCATTGCCATAGTGGCTGCCATTGCATCACCATGAGGAAAACCATTTTCTTGCACCATCACTGTGTGTAGAGTAGGGTTCCCATGACCTTGTCCCTCAGCCTCACAGAGACAGTGCGAATGTCATCAACCTCAAGCGTGGCACTTGGCACCCAGCCTGGGTGAAGCCGCGTGCCTTAGGGTTTCTGAATCACAGCTCCTGGAGCTCTGGCCTGGTTTTGTCCCAGTAGACAAGACAACTGACCCCTAGCTGAGCTAGAAGAACAGCTCCCTCAGCTGGGAGAGGCCTGTCTCTGCTGGGACTCAGGCTCAGTGAATGCCGACATGAACAGCCTGCACCTGGGTACCAGGCCAGGTGGGCAGAGCCACGCTGCTCACCCTCTGAGAGCCTAGAAGCTGCAATTGAAAATCATAGGAAAGCACCACTCTCTCAGAGAGCTCTGGGATAATTCGAAGAAATCCAATATTCGTCTTATAGGGATCCCCGAAAGTGACGAAGTGGCTTCACAAGGCACAGAGTCTCTTCTCCATGACATTATGAAGGAGAACTTTCCAGATATGCCAAGAGATTCTGAAATTCAGATAGCAGACAGTTTCAGAACTCCAGCATGACTCAACCCGAATAAGACATCCCCCAGACACATCGTAATCAATTTCACTAAAGTTAATATGAAGAAGAAAATTCTGAAAGCTGCCAGA
>CAUYPK010091183.1:0-36836 GCA_963574355.1 Loris lydekkerianus
AGAAATGTTGGCGTGGATGTGGAGGAAAGGGCACACTTCTACACTGCTGGTGGGAATGCCCACTAATACGTCCCTTCTGGAAGGATGTTTGGAGAATACTTAGAGATCTAAAAATAGACCTGCCATTCGATCCTATAATTCCTTTACTAGGATTATACCCAGAAGACCAAAAGTCACAATATAATAAAGACATCTGTACCAGAATGTTTATTGTAGCCCAATTCATAATTGCTAAGTCATGGAAGAAGCTGAAGTGCCCATGGACCCACGAATTGACTAGCAAATTGTGGTACATGTATACCATGGAATACTATGCAGCCTTAAAGAAAGATGGAGACTTTACCTCTTTCATGTTTACATGGATGGAGCTGGAACATATTTTTCTTAGCAAAGTATCTCAGGAATGGAAGATAAAGTATCCAATGTACTCAGCCCTACTATGAAGCTAATCTATAGCTTTCACATGAAGGTTATAACCCAACTATAGCACAAGACTATGGGGAAGGGGCCAAGGAAGGGGAAGGGAGGGGGGAGGTTTTGGTGGAGGGAGGGTAATGGGTGGGGCCACATCTATGGTGCATCTTAGAATGGGTACAAGCGATTGCACTAATGTACACAGCTATGATTTAACAATAAAAAAGAAAAAAAAAAAAAAGAAAAAAAAAGGTATCCTTGGCCATGAATGCCTTCATATCGTGCTTTCTTTTCCATTTCAATAATGACTCAACAAAATAGTTTTAAATGAAAGCATTCCGTAAACATTGTTCAGTTTTTCCAGGACCTTAAACTTCAGAGAGATACCACAAAATCATCTCCAGAGAAGTTTATGGTGCTAGTGAGGCTGAGACAACAAAAGTCCTTAGGAAAAGCTCTAATTAAACATTGTAGAGGGTTGTATTTCCTGCCTTATAATTGTGATGAATGGTATGGCTTTGTTTTTAAACAACACCTAATCTTTAAAATGACTCTGCTGAGAAACCTAGCATATTTTTCCCCCAGAATATGTCCACTGTGTATATTAAATTGAATAAACACTAGAAAAAGGAGTGCAAATCAGACCCAGGAGAGTCTGCTGCACAGCGTAAGGAGGAGCAGGGAGATGCTCCCCATACTGAAAATACACTAAAATTCTGATTAAAGTTCCAGATCCAATCCCATGCGAGCCTCTCAGGAACACTCAAACTGTTGAAAACAAAATGGAAAAAGTGATTACCCGCTGGCATCAGAATCTAATTGTTTAATGAACATTACATGGCCTGGATCCTATTACTAATGTTTCTCCTCTTTGACATATGTCCACTGATGAAGGAAAGTTCTTTTCTAATTGCGAAGTGGCCTTCAGAAGTTGGACGCCCTAAGAGATGACAAACAGGGAACATCTTTTTCTTCTTGCTCACAAGTAAATTTCTGGCCGTTTTTGACAGGCCATAAACACACATGAAATGCTAAACTTAGTGGGTTGCTAGAGGCTTTCCTTAAAGTTGAAAAACATTTTTAAAATAAATTTTCCTTATGTCTACTTTTTTCCACATTCTCTACTCTGACATTCAAGTGCACTTTATGAACTGACATGTAATGTAACATTTGAAAACCAAATTCAGAAAACCCACATGAATCCAGTCTCTCCTCGCAGAGGATGTGCAAAGCATTAGGCTAAGCCTATCTCGGCTTTCCCGAGATGAGCAAATGAATGCTGTAAATAAGATAGCTAAGAAAACATTTAATTAATTTAAGAGACATTTTCATATCTGTTAGCTGTCCGCAAGCAGTTAATTATACTTGATTTTGTCCTGGTGTTGGTCTTTTTATGAGAGCACTGACATTCATCAGACCAGGGGTCCTCAAACTTTTTAAACAGGGGGCCAGTTCACTGTCCCTCAGACTGTTGGAGGGCCGGACTATAGTCTTAAAAAAAATTATGAACAAATTCCTATGCACACTGCACATATCTTATTTTGAAGTAAAAAAACAAAACGGGAACAAATACAATCACACCGCCTCATGTGGCCCGCGGGCCGTAGTTTGAGGACCCCTGCATTAGACCTTTCCAGAAAAAGTCTCATCCATCCACTTCCATGACATCACTCTTCCTTCCATTTCCAACTGGCTTCAGACACATCTTTTCAAACTCTTGCAGGCTCTTCTTTCTCACCCAGCTTCCTCAGTGATGAAATTACTCAGGGTTTCATCCACAGACCTCTTTTTCCCTAATTGTCCACAAACTCACTTAAGAGCTTTAATTAATTCCATATGGATAATGTTCACAATAATATCTCCAGCCCCAGCCTCTTCCTTGCGCTCCCTCACTGGTCTGTCTCAGTGACAACCCCCTGATCCCTTGTAGTCTAAGCCTTAAACCTGGACATCACCCGTGATTCCTCTCTCTCTTCCCATCACCCCCCTGAACTTCACTTTAACCATCCACTCTGTCTCTTCCAACCATCACCAGCTTATTCCTGCCATCACCACTGCTTGTCCACATTTCACGGCAATCTCCTAACTGGTACAGCTATTTTTTACACATTCCTCCCACTGAGACCACAGGGAATCTGTTTAGAGTACAAATCTGATCACGTCACTCCTCCACTGAATAACTTGTTCAGGACTCTCACCGCCCTCAGGAGAAAGTCCACACTTTGTATAGGCTGACAAGGGTCTTCATGATGGAGACCACGTCCCCTCTCAGCATCATCTCCCCGACTCTGGCTCACCAGGCTCAATGCACTGTGACAAGGGTCTTCATGATGGAGACCACGCCCCCTCTCAGCATCATCTCCCCAACTCTGACTCACCAGGCTCAATGCACTGTGACAAGGGTCTTCATGATGGAGACCACGCCCCCTCTCAGCATCATCGCCCCAACTCTGACTCACCAGGCTCAATGCACTGTGACAAGGGTCTTCATGATGAAGACCACATCCCCTCTCAGCATCATCTCCCCGACTCTGGCTCACCAGGCTCAATGCACTGTGACAAGGGTCTTCGTGATGAAGACCACGTCCCTTCTCAGCATCATCTCCCCGACTCTGGCTCACCAGGCTCAATGCACTGTGACAAGGGTCTTCGTGATGGAGACCACGTCCCCTCTCAGCATCATCTCCCCGACTCTGGCCAGGCTCAATGCACTGTGACAAGGGTCTTCGTGATGGAGACCACGTCCCCTCTCAGCATCATCTCCCTGACTCTGGCTCACCAGGTTCAATGCACTGTGACAAGGGTCTTCGTGATGGAGACCACGTCCCCTCTCAGCATCATCTCCCCGACTCTGGCTCATGAAGCTCAATGCACGGTTTGCATTCTTTACGCCATCTGCTTAAACTATCCCTCCCCTTCATCTCTACTCTCTCCTGGATCTATAAAGCTTTCTTCCAGCTAAGACCTCTCCCCACTCCCTTCAGAAGCTTCTTTTGCCCTCCCAGGACTGAATAAGGGACCTCTCCCATGAGACACTTGGTACTTCGTGCATCACAGCACTCTACATGCTGAATTGCAATAGCAGCTTTACTCACCAGTTTTCTCTGATGAACTGTACATGCCTTCAAGGAGAGATGTGTCTTATTATTCCCCAATGATCAGCTCATTCTAGATGCTCAAGAAATATTTGAAGGAGAGTAGAATGCACTTCCCTTAAGGTTCTGTCCCCCAGTTCCCGATTCTAAACTCTGAACAGGGAGAATCTAATTTGCCCAGCTTGGGTCATTTTCCACCCTGGTCTGATGAGCTGAGCTGAGGGTGTGAGAGTGGGGATGGAATCTCTTACAAAGGGTGGAACCAGTGGATGTGACATGCTTAACAGAAGTATACAATGTCTTTCATCCAAACAACAAAACTGCATTTTATTTTAAATAATCATACATTGCATATTTTTCATCAACTCATCTAGCCTCTTTCCATTAGTTCATTACAAAGTGGTATAATTATACCTTCATCATAACATAGAGAATAAAAATTACATAGTTGCTGTTTACTCATTATCAATCACCCATCCATCCATTTGCGGCTATTGCTAAGTGTCTACCACTAAGCTAAGCTCTGAGCTAGGGACTGAAAAGATGGTAGAAACTAACAAAATAAAAAGACTCAAATGTGTCACTTTCAATCACAGAATTTAATGCGAAAGAAAAGAATAGAGTGCTATGAGAAAGAATAACCGGGGGTATGTGACTCAGATACGGGCATCAAGGAAGCCTTCCCAGGAAGGCTGCATTTGCCTAAGACCCCCGGGCTCCCCTGAGCAGAACAACTAAGAATGGAGGGTCGGGGGTGAGGTGGGGAAGGTGAGAGCAGGACTAGAGCCCTTGGAGCTCTGACAGTCTTGGGAAAAGACCAGGGTTGGCGACAGCTGTGATGGAAAGAGGTAGATGGATTCAGGACGTTTTTGTAGGTGGAACCGATCGTACTTCTGAAGGGTTGTTGGTAGGGGTGAGTCAAAGGAAGATTCCAGAAATAACAGTGGGGGGTAAAGTTAGGTTACACACATGAACTCTGAAGCCAGCTTATCTGAGTTTAGGTCCTAATTCCATTAGTAAGCTGTGTGACCTTGGGAAAATTCCTTAACCTCCCTGTGCCTTGGTTTTCTCAGCTGCAAAGTGGGTGATAGTAAGAGTAGCTACCTCAAAGATTTTTTGTGAGGATTTAACAAGTTACTAGATAGAAAACATTTCAAATCTTGCTCTGTTTGAGATTCCTGCAGACCTCTTGGATATCTCTCTGGACAGAAGTCTGATCTCAGAAGAGATTCCTGGGCTGGAGATGTCAATTCACAAGATTACAACATACGGGCAGCATTTAAAGCCCAGGGAATGGAAAAGACGAGCAACGGAGATTATGTAAAGCATGAACACAGGGCCAAGTCTCACCATGAGCACTGTCAAAGTCAAGTGAGGAGAAGCCAACACCAGGTTTATGTGCAGTGCTGTTACCCGCATGCTTTAGACAAGTAGACTTAGAAACATCTGGTATAATTTGAATATAAGGAAAGCTCAAAGACGTCCCTTCCATTTCCATTTTAATGGAGCTTAAAAATCTAATTCTCTGTTTAGCCCTATTAAACTGATTTTGTGGCTTCTCTTATAAGTCACTGGAATCTGTTCTTCCAAAGACTTAAAAGAACGTCTGGAATATTTGGAGATGAAGGTGGTTTGTGGCTGGGTCTTCAGTGGTTAGGACAGAATGTGGGGCACAGTGAAACCACAAACAGAGGAGGAAATGTCTTACACACTGCGATAAGGAGCGTGGCTTTGATAACAATGAGGGGCCACTGGGGGTATTAAGCCGTGGTAAAGCATGATTATCTTGCATAATAGAAAGATCTCTGAACTTGGAGCAAGGTCGAAAATGAATCAGAAAGGGGCAGACCCAGAAGGTGGAAGGCCAAAGTTGCATGGCAGCAGTGACTCAGGAAAGAAAAGGAAAACACAAACCAGGGCCTTGGGAGAGGCCAACTATTCCCCTTCAAGGGATGACACCCCAGTGAGGAGGAGAGCAGACAAGGGGCCTCGGCTTGCTAGACAGCGGAAGAGAGAGGATGATGTTGAGGCCTCAAATTTGTTTTCAGACTGTTCTGTGTCTTTAAAACATGACATTTTCCCAAATAAGTCCTTAAGCTTCACACACACCATCAGTGCTTTCTATAATGATAACCCTTTAATTTTCAGAGATGTTCTCGTCCTGTCCCCTGAAGAACCGCACACAGTCATTAATTAATAGCTCAAATGGAAAACGAAAATGCAGATTTACTCCCTGTGCACTCAGTTCTCTTGGCCCCAGGCCTGGGTAGAGAAGAGAAATTCTGTTACCTAAACCACAGAGGCCGAAACCCTCCACAAAGAAAATACCCCAGTGACTGACTCGGTCTCCACATTATCTGGCTTAGATAGGTATCAAAGTCTAGACCAGTGGTTCTCAACCTGTGGGTCGTAACCCCTTTTAACAATGAAAATACATCGTGGCATTAGAAAGGTTGAGAACCACTGGTCTACACCTTACTTATAAGGTAATTTAGCTCATCATTGTAAGAGAAAGCCCATGTTTCAAATACCATTTTTTTTTTTTTCCAGACAGTCTCACATTGTCACCCTCGGTAAAGTGCCATGGCATCACAGCTCACAGCAACCTCAGACTCTTGGGCTTAAGTGATTCTGCCTCAGCCTCCCAAGTAGCTGGGACCACAGGCACCCACCACAACATCCAGCTATTTTTTGGTTGTAGTTATCATTGTTGTTTGACAGGCCTGGGCCGGGTTCAAACCCGCCAGCCCCAGTGTATGTGGCCGGTGCCCTAGCCACTGAGCTACAGGAGCCGAGCCCCAAATACCAATATTTCTGTACTAAAGAAAAGGTCCCTTGAGGAACTCTGTTAAACCCCATTTGGATTTCTGTTAATGGGGCAGATTTGCTAACAACCTAGCTTGGCACTGCTGCTGTGCGCTGACTTGCTTTCCAGCTATCCACAAATACACATGAGTAACTAAGTTGCCTCCTTGACGTGAGCTCCAGGACCCAGGGAAGGCATCTTTACCTCCAGATATCTTCCCCAGCCCTGCTGTGCCATTCACAATTCTCACAGCCTTCACTTGTTTCTTCTCACTCTTCCCAGTCCCTCCAGACCTCTGTTGTCGTCCCTGGTCTCTTGTGGACCTGCTCCTATCAGGCTTATGCCCCACCATTCCATCAAGACAGGTTGTCGAAGTCCCTGGTAACCTACATCTTGCTAAATCCAGCAGCTGAGTCTCAGTCTTCATCTTACAGGAGCACCGAGCACTGCCCCTCACCCCTCTTCCACGACACACTTCCTTCACTTGGCATCAGGGCAAACACACTGCCTTAATTTTCCTCCCATCTCATTGGTCTCAGCCTTCCTCGCGCTTTTCTCCGTGACCTCTCAGCGTTCCAAATGTCAGGGCTCAGTTCCGCGTCCTCTCCTCTTCTCTATAACGTGAACCTGTGATGGTCTCATCCAATTTCAAGGTATTAAGACGGTGACTGCTACCACTCGAAAAAAATCTTTTTTCCCTTGGGGCTGCAGTGTTTTATCAAGAAAATCGAGTAAAAACTTTGAAAACAAAACGATCCTTTTCTAATGTAATGAAAAAATGTGATTTCTTATTGTTTTCTGTTCATGAGTTATATGCAACTCACATAGCACTAGATTCAATTTTTACACTGCATACCACGTGAATTATGTGTGACTCATGACATATTTGTTAAATTTATTTCTGAGAATTGAGTCTTTTGTCATTCCGCAAGTATTTAGCTGTGTCTGAAGTAGACCTCGGGTGGTCCTGGATGACCAGCTCTGAATCACACCCCGTCAGTATGTGTCACGTCACTGCACAGTATCATTATCAGTTTCATTCCAAGAGCCTCCAGGCAAACATTCAAGGTGAAATGTGCAATCGGAAGTAACGGTAGTCAGAGAACACAGCTCAGCACACGAGGCATGCTTGGCAGGCCAGCTGGAGCAGGGTGACGGGAGGTGGGGAAGAAGTGCCAACTGAAAATAATGAGCAGAGGTTTCGTGAGTCAAATACAACACACGTGGCAGTTAAGGTGTTAAATAACACCTTTATCCTGATGATGCTTCAATCTTCATCTCCTGGCCTCCAGGTTTCTATGTACACAGCACATACTCAACATCCCCACTCAGATATTTAACATATATCTCAAACTCAACATGTCAAAAACAGAACCTCTAAGTGCCCCTCAAAAGTGGGTTCACTCACAGCCTTCATCTCAGTCATGGCAACTTGATCAAGCCAGTGCTCTTGCCAAAATTCTTAAGTCATCCTTCTCACTTCCTTTTGCAACCCACATTTAACCAGCCAGGAAATCTTATTGATAGGACCTGCAAAGCACATTTAGTATCTAGTCTCTTCTTACCATTTTCACTGGCGCTATCATGATCCACCATCTCTTGGCTCTAAGTTACTGTAATACACTCCCAACTTGTCTTCCCGCTCCTATGCCCCATCTACCCTCAGCACCATAGCTCAAGTAATCTTTTTCAAATTCATCAGTGGTATCATTTCTTTACCCAAAAACTTAGCGATAGCTCAAAATAAGAGCCAAGGCCCAACCAATGCCTTCAAGCTCTCTCCTGGTTGGCTCCTGCCCCGGGGCCCCCCGGCCTCCGCTCTTTTGCACTCCCTGCTCACTCTGTTCCACAGCCCCTGGTCTCTGTTGTTTCTCAGACAGGCTCTACCTGTGCCCTCTGCCCAGATGCTGTCAGATACCTAGAGGTCAACGCCACACTGCTTTCAAGTCTCCATTCAGATGTCGCCCTCAAAATGCCCCCTATCCTGCCACATTTAATACTGGAACTTGTCCCCAGCCTCATTCTCCTTATCTCGCTTTACTTTTTTTCTTTTTCCAAAGTATATATCACTTTCTACCATATCATGCAAACTGTTTATCTATTAGGTTCATTATTATCTCTCCCTGCTGGAATCTAACTACCACAAAGGCAGAGATCTCGGCTTTGTTCACTGATACACATAACCCGGGCACCGAGAACTGTGCCTGGAACATGGGTGGCTCTCAGCAAATATTTGTTGAAGAAATGGATGGATTTTGTTCGCCTTCAGCCACAAGAGGATCCCACCACAAGGCATATATCACTGGGGACAGGTGATACATTCAGCCTCGGGCTTCCAATCAGAGCCCGTAACATATCTTACAAGCTAGAGCTGGGACCACTAGTGAGATCTCTTTGATGTGTCTCCTTTCTCTTCTCCTCAAGATAAGGAATGGACATAAGCTCCTCACTCTGACCCAATTTCTGAAGGTCTTAAAACTGAAAAAAAATAAAATGGGTAATGACTCCATTTTAAAAAATATATTGGAGATTTGCAAAATAAGCCGATATGGCCAATAAATCTTGATTTAGTTCATTGGAATCTAAAGAAATTCTCAATGATTGCCAGACCTTTCTAGTGAGAGAGAAGGATAAGGGAGAGTAGGAAACCTGAGCAAATGTTAAGAGGTGCATGACGGGAAGGTACACACCCCTTCATGGGGCAGCCATCATAAGACACATCTTACGGTTGCCTAAGTTGGACTCCTGGGCTAATTACCCTGTCCCACCAAGCTACTGGAACCTAGGATAGCCTGGTGGAAGCTGCTCCAAAATTCTTAGGAACACACACTAAATGAGAAAAGTCCAGGCAGGTCTGTAGTGAGTGATGTTCTCCTAATTGAGCTTTTCTGGAGACCCGAGGCCATTTCCACACTCCTCTCTATATTGACAGTGCCGAACAGCGTTAAGATCAACTTCAGGGAGGTCGAGTTTTTGCTCCATTAAGTACTGAGCTCTTGTGCAAAATTAATCCTCAAAAAAACTGTATTTTTATGAAGCACTCAACTGCTTAACCTCGGTCGAAAAGAAACCAACATGGAAAGAATTGGGCACAGAGTGGGCATTCAACTCACGCTAGTCCCTTCTTCCTATCTCTCTCTTGTTTTCCTCTAGTACCCACCCCCAGCCTCTGAGATGACTATTTTCCCTGTTTTTGTCTCTTTCACAGCATATCTGTATTTCTTCTTATTTGGCCCCAGATGTCAGATTGGCTTTCATTACTCCAGGCTGAATCATTTGATTTCCTGTCCATGTTCCTAACCTTTCCAGATCCTCTTGTATCATTTCTAAGTCACTCCTGCTGTTTACAATACCACTCAATTTAAAGCCATCTGCAAATCTCATTAATAAACCACCGACTCCTTCTCCCCCATGGTCACAGGACATGTTGAATATAACAAGACCTGACAACAATTCCTTCCTCTCCATTTGTGGCTCTACCTCTCTGGCTTACTTTAACTTATTATCATTTTTATATGATTATTATTGCACATGTGCTCCCAATCTAGGCAAATCTGATATGTGAAAATCAGGATTAATCATTTTTTTTAAAAAAAATTAAGCTACTATTCATTTTATTAAAAAACTTAATTATTAATTTCTTTTGTCACTTTCCTAGGATACTTAAAATGCTTAACTTACCCCCGCAAATTGCCCAACTTTTCAAGGCTAATTATAGCTTCGAATATAGGCGTTTAATATGCTCTATTCACTTTAGTCTGTAAGAAGTTTTTACTTAGTAGAACTTTCAAATAAGATTCAAATTATTCCATGTTAATGGTAGGCACCCGAGGGACCCCCCTGCTTTCTCACTGCTGACTTGTTGGATCTTGGCTTCAACTTTTCTCACTTCTTTTCCTGTTATACTCAAAGAGTACTTAAATCCTACCTAGTCTTCCTTTCTCAAAACTTTGTGTCCCTTCTATGTTCCAAGCACTAAGTGCTGGGATATAATAAAGGCTCTTCAAATTCTAGAATGTCTTAATCCAGGGAAGAACATGGGGGGAAATACTGTTGCGTCCCTGCCATGTTCTGGACCTAAATCCCATTTAGACCCAAAGAAGCCTCGTCTTACCACTGAGAAAACAAGGGTTCAGAGAAGTCAAGTGATTTGCTTCTGATACAAGATACGCATCAACAACTTACAGAAGAAATACAGAGGGCAATAGACATATGGTAACCTTACTAGTTACCCAGAACATATATATTAAGTAAGTTACTATTTTTTAACCTACCAAGTTGGTAAAGAAAAAAATAATATCCAAAGCTGAGGGGTTGCAGTAACGCAGGTTCTCCTACACAGGCCTACAGGGAAGGGACTATTGCAAGAGGAACTAATCTTAATTGTCCATCACAAGGGAATGCAATAAATGGTGCTCCATCCACATGATGAAATGGCATACAGCCATGAAAAGTCACGTGGAATACATAATGACCTGTGGAATTTCCCGAATATGAAGCAAAAAAGCATATTATGGAATCCTTATAGACTCTGAAATTACAAGATATACAGGATTGTGTGTGTGGAGAGAATGAAAGACTGGAAGAATGACAACAAAGGGTTCCAAGGAGGTATTCAGAAGAAATGAGATGAGGCTTTTTCTATTGGTATATTTAAAATTTTGACAATTAAAAAAAACCTGAACTTCAATAAACAGCGATGCGGACTAAGAGTCAAGTAACTTGTTCAAAATCACCTGTCTGGTATGTGATGTTGAGTGTAGCTTGCTGACTCCAAAATCCATCGTCTTTCTACATCCTGTTCATCTTCACCTCCATCACCCTGATGATATTGTACCTAGAGGAATCCCTTGATGGCTTTTCCAGCTTCAATTCTGCTTTTTATCACAAGACGAATTTCTCCCACCAAGATGGCTTGTTCTTCTAAACGCTCTCACCTGGCACTCTCACCACATTAGGCAACCCTTCCTTTTTTCAGAGTCTGAAGGCAGGTCATCCCAATTTTCATCATCTGCTTTTTTTCTCTGTAAATCCTGACCAAGGCTTACAAGATTTTCAGCATCTCTCAACAGCCAACTTCCAACTTCGGTATTTGGGTTAGGACAATTCCTTTTTGGGCAGGGCTGTCCCCGACTCTGGCCAGCTAAATACCTTCAGGGCAGCACCATGACAACAAAACTGCCGCCACACATTTCCAAACACGCCCCAAGGGTGAGCAGTTGAATCCACCCTGTGTCGAGCCCCAGTTAGCCCTCCAACCTCATCTCTCTCTACTTCCCCACTCTCGGCTCCATCTCAGCCATGTTGGGCTCCTTGCAAGCCACGGAAGCAGGGATTTGGATTAAGAGTTAGAGGGGAGGGTGTTCAGTTCCTATATTAAATCCCCACTTTTAAGTGCTTGATTGGTTTCTGATTCAGCTTTCCCCAGCTGTAAGTGAACTAACCAAAGAAACCTCACCATTTCCCCATGTTCCCACAACTATAAATCTCTACTAAAAGGTCTCAGGACCATGCACGGTCTACACTACAAACTACAGTCGCACCTCCTCTTTGCCTTCTCTGTTTTGAGAAGGTATCTGTAAAGCTATCTCTTTGGAGAGAAAAACTATGTGGGTGCCATGTCAATGGTACTGCATTGAAATTAGGCATATTTTGAGCTTTTTGAAGGCAGGCTTTTTACCTCTGTATATTCCCCTGAAATAAACTTAGTGCCTAGAAATCATGGGCACACAATCCTCCCACAACAGCCTCCTCCCACAGACATTAAAGAGGCAGAGTAGGATGGTGATGGTTTAGCAATGTGGGCATCTTGAGGTTTTCTCATAGCATCAATTACTGAGTGATGGATGTTGAACTTGGCCTGAACACGACTTACAAGTCTCGAAAACTACAGAGATTGCAAAATTTGCTTACGTTTCCATTAGGGGGTGTGTCTGCATGTAGTCCTTGTCTGTTGCTCTCTTTTTGGTCTTTTCCTTTTAATTTCTACATCTACTATATATACCCCCACCTCCCATATTTTTCTTTTTCTTCCTTTTTTTTTTTTTTGGTAGAGACAGAGTCTCACTTTATTGTCCTCAGTAGAGTGCCGGGGCGTCACACTGCTCACAGCAACCTCCAACTCCTGGGCTTAAGTGATTCTCTTGCCTCAGCCTCCCAAGTAGCTGGGACTACAGGTGCCCGCCACAACGCCTGGCTATTTTTTTGTTGCAGTTTGGCTGGGGGGCCGGGTTCGAACCCACTACCCTCAGTATATGGGGCCGGTGCCCTATTCACTAAGCCACAGGCACTGCCTGTCACACCCCTCCATATTTTTCTAAACCCATTTTAGCAGTAGTCACCCTGTGAATTGGATGTTATAGACAAGACAAAATATATTGTTCATTAGATGAAAAAGGCAATTTCCCCCCTCAGGGAGAAAACTAGGACAACAGATATTAGAATGGGCACAAGATGACAGTCTTCAAATAAGTGAGTTTGTCTCTTGCATTTAAATAAAACTGAAATCTATTTGGTCTCAATTGTAATATTTGGGAAGTGTCATGTTTTCTTCTACTACACCAAAAGATTTCTTAACTTTTTCAAAATGTGACTTCTTGAGGATTACCTTCCCCAAACTAGGCTGTGAGGAATCAATCCTCAATTGTATTTGTAAGTGTTAAAATTCCCCTGTTCTTTTCACTCTTACTCAAAAAGCAGGATAAATATAATAGTTTCTCTCCTACTTGGAAAGGCACAATGTTTGGAGCCTCAAGTTGGCTGCATTAGAAATTAGAAATGTCTTTGAGGATGCACAGCTGCCTTCATTGCTCAGTCACAGATGTCTAGAACATTCCAGGAGGCTGACTCACATACCTGGAGAAAGGGACCATGGTTTTCTCATTCTTTTTCCTAAAGTTCTTGTCAAGTAGGGACTAGTTTCTCCTTTGTCCTATAACCAGTCACTTAAGTTCAAGATCTTGAGTAAAACAAACACATTGCTTGACCACCAGTTCCGTCTTATGCTCTTATACATTTTCCCCAAACACATGTGCAGCATTTAGTGCCCCTAAATGCTAGGCCCCTCTTTATGTCAGTCTTTCTTCTATGGAGATTCACTTAAGACAAGATTCCAATATGGCAAAACTTAAAGAGTTTTCCTACCACTAGCTGCTATGTGTACTTGTGGCAAAGGGAAGGCAGAGCAGAGGCCATGCTGTAGCCTCCCACCCACTGAAGGACGTGCTAATGAACAGACATACAGGAGGTTCTGAGCACCCCAGACAGTCCCAGACCAGAATCAAGCCTCTAAGGTGAGCAGTTAAAAACCAAAGTTTCTGAAGTTCTTGTTAAATTGTTCCCAGCTTTGTGATTCTAAATAGCTGTCTCTCCTTAAAAGAATTTTGTTATTCCACCACAGCCACTTTTTTTTTCTTTTCTTTTTTTTTTTTTTTGTGAGAGTGAGTCTCACTTTGTCACTCTCAGTAGAGTGCTGTGGTGTCACAGCTCACAGCAACCTCAAACTCTTGGGCTTAAGTGATTTTCTTGCCTCAGCCTCCCAAGTAGCTGGGGCTACAGGTGCCTACCACAAGGCCCAGCTATTTTTAGAGACGAGCTCTCGCTCTGGCTCAGGTTGTTCTGGAACTCATGAGCTCAGGTGATCCACCTGCCTTGGCCTCCCAGAGAGCTGGATCGTAGGCGTGGGCCAGTGCTTGGCCCTCACAGCCTCTCTTCTGTTCTGCTGTCAGGCTGTGAGCAAGTGATCATTACTAACCCCACTAGGGTTTCGCCTAGAACCCAAAGCTCGTCTGTAACTAAGATTTGTGTTCTTTGGGGACAGAAGTATCTCATAGGGGAGAAATGCTTACATACCTGGACAGTCCTACTCAAAAGACCTATGCATTTTACTACATGTAAATTACACTTCAATAACATTTTTTTTAAAAAGTCTACTAGCAAAGACACCCTTTCTCTCAGGGAATCTATACTTATTGTACAGCTATAAATACCTGGGTTCTCTAAACTCATATATTTTAACCCATAAACATAGCAGCAAAAACACGAATATCTTCCCTCCTACCTAAAACTGCATTTTTTTTTCTTAATGTATATCATCCATTCAATTAAATGAAACATCACTGGACTGTCTGGGTAGGCAAAATGGATAATTTAAAAGAACCTGTAGAGCTGAAGGAATGAGAATACTACAGCCCTGAAAAGCAATTTGGGCATCTGAGGTCATATATAAACTGGTGGCCTGGAGAGCAGGCCTCTGACTTCTCTTGACCTGGGGAAAGGGCACAAGAATCTCAATGCCTAATAGGAAGAATAAATATAAAAAGAACAACCCTCTATGTAGCTCAGTCCTAGCCCTGAGAAAGCAGCAGAAAATGTTCAACCACCAAATAATATTTACCACAAGGAATAAATAATACTAAATTAAGAATTAATAAGCATTCAGGCAATTTGAGATTTTATTGAGAAAATAGCTATTTTGACATTATATTCAGTTTCTCAGCAGAATAAGTTCTTCACAATATTGGTCATCAATCCACTTCTGGGTTTTTATACATAGTCTCTAAATAAAATATATTCACACTGGGGAAGGCTAGAATATTGAAATTATGGCCAACACTGCTTATTATATTTTAGGATTGTTTACAATGAAGCTACAGTATTTGCACACTAGAACAGATGTTTAAAATGTTTGCCATTGAAAGACAGGCTTGGTGGGGCAAAACCACTCTGCATACATATGTACATATGTCTCACTGTCTTCTTCACCCTCAACCTTTCGGAAAGCTAAAGCTGTATTACAAATACCTCAAATTCCCACTTCAAGATTAATAAAAAATGGAAAAACATTATTTCCTATTTTACAAAATAAAAAGAAAGTCAGAACAGGAATAAATTCATCTTTATGCATTTAACGTAAGAGACTGAGTACACTCTTCCTTTTCCAAAGACAGATGCCAGCACTGCAGGAGGGTGACCAACGGGACAAAAAACAGACAGCCAGCACAACCCCCTCTGTAGAGCACGGACTCCCTGAGGACTGATGCAAACCCTGGCAAGCTATTCTTCATGACTTCCAAAGATCTGGGATATGTAAGCTAAATGATTAAAAGGCATTTCTCTGAATTGCCTTCAGGGGAAACTGAAGAATCATAGCAAAGCTCCAACTGCCTTTCATGTGGCTACGTGGTGACCATCACAACTCAAAACCCAACAGCAAGCTTTCCTTCAAACACACATTCAAAATGTAGAGTTCCAAATATGCAACTGAATACACTGCAAAAAATAAACAACTAGTTAACCCTCTCAAATCTGAAGGCCTTGTGAGGTTTTAATTTTTAGGATACAGAATCTGCTAAGAATTTCATGAAACTTATGCAGGCACACACAATCCTTGTTTAGATACTATCTTCAGTAACAGAACAAAACTTGCTTTGTCATTGAAGCAACTATATACGTTCTACAGTATATATGTCATAATCAGCTTGTACATGACTTCAGTGCCAAAAATGCCCACTGCCTTTTTGGCACTTTTAAAGCATAGCCAGAAAAGGTTTGAAAAATTGTTCTGGAATTATAAATTGTTCCCTCTGTCTCATGGATGCTTAAGAACTGTTTAGCCCTCTGAAGCCCCCAGTTCAGACTCCTATACAGCTCTTTCAGGCTGACTGTGGTTCCAGGGCAAGAGGCTGGAAAGATCAAGGGCCTCGCATGTGCCTAAATAGTCAGTGTATCTGCACTTGCAGCCACCCCTCCAGGGTCCAAGGGAGTCCCAACCTGTGTCCTCCCATTATATCATCACTCACTAGAAGGGCACCCAACTACAGGAGTGAGTCCAACAGGCAGAAACGCCCGGGGCACCATTTCCTCTATGTGTGTTTCTCAGAACACAAATCCCACCAGACACCCACTTAAAAAAAAAAAAAAAAAAAAATCCATATTACAGTAAATTAGGAGAAAAACATATCAAATAGAACTGCTTCTTAAAGACTGGAAATGCACATTAGCATATCAAAGGTTCTGTCTAACCCAGCATCTCCCAAACTTCCATGGCCATAGAACCTTCTATTCATCTAATACATTCTGCCAAAATACACCTTTAAGAACTGCTTCTCCCAGAAAGCTAAAAGATAATTTCTTAAAATCTTATAACTTCAAGTTAATAATAATGAGGATACAGAAAGACTTTTTTCCCCATATATATTTTTAATAAACTAGTTTATTTTGCTCTAGAATAATAATCTACCACAACATAACCCCTTTCACACATGTCTAACTCAAAGTTACCCTTACTGATATCACTGTTCTAGAATGTTAATTCTTATCAGGAATCCATGGCATACTTTCTGGAAAAAATAATTTTTGTATTGTGTTTTATTTCCTAGAGCACCTCTCCACCTTAGCCACATTAAGTCCAGGGGAGGTAATCTGGGCTCCTAACAAAACTATACCCCCACAAAAGTCTTTGGGCTAAATTATTTTGCAAACCTTTAGAAACAAAAAAACTTTATCCTTACATCCCTACGATGTCAATGTAGTTCCATGAAATTGTGATTAAACTTATAAGGATTAAGGGATTACTGGCCTACTGACCTTTGATTTAAGGTAGATTACAACCAGTATCTTAAAAATCTATTTAAGAAATATGAAAACTTTGAAAAGTAAATAGCAGAATGAAAAACCGCAAAAAAGGTAAAAGCAAATTTCTTAAGATACAAAACACCACCATCACAACCCAAATGATCTGTTGCTCTGCTTAGGTTTCCAATTATAAAAATAAATCAAGGCAAATTTAATTACTAAATCCTTTCCACCTTAAAACAAAACACACATTGATACGTTACACTTTCTTCATAAAGGGCAGTTCTACTGAACATCTTGTCACACTGTGCATTTCAAAATGTTCTATCTAAAAATAAACCCAGGCTAGGTGTGGTGGCGCTCACCTATAATCCTACCACTCTGAGAGACTGAGGCAGGATGATCACTGAGGCCAGCAGTTTGAGACCAGCCTGGGCAATACAGTGAGAACTGTCTCTACTAAAAATTTAAAAATTAGCTGGGTGTGGTGGTATGCACTTGTAGTTCCAGCTACCTGGAGGCTGAAGTGAGCTGTGATTGCACCACTGCACTCTAATCTGGGAGACAGAATGAGACCCTATCTCAAGTAAACCCAGTTACCACAGAAAGAAAACAATATAACTAGATAGCATTTTTTTATGTCCTATGGAAAAAGAGTTCCTGATTTTAGGTTGTTCGTTGTTCTTTCCTGGTAAGGCCCTCTTTTCAGTAAACTATTAATAAATTTTGCTTTACCAGGAAAGAACCAACAACCTAAAATCAAGAACTCCTAAGCATTTACAAACAAAAGTTGTTTTCTTTAACTCAAGAATGAAGGAAAAATTATATTTAATTTGTATTATATATTTATTCATCTGGAACTGAATCATCTGAAAGTGAGCATTAAATTTAAACCATAGCTTATATAGATAATGAATTTATTCTAATTTACGTTTCAAAAATTTTTATTCTGAAATAATGATAGACTCACAAGTAGTTATGAAAATAGTACAGAGAAATTCCATGAACCTATCCCTCAGCCTCCTATCTTCATATTTAAGCATTTATGTTTTGGTTTTAAAAGATTTTTAAAAGCTTTTCTTAAACTGTCAAAAAAATCAAACAGGACTGGTAAATGCACATTTTTGGCAGAGGCACTAAGGAAACACTACCAAATTCAAACATCACTTTTATCACATGAAGCTAACCTAACAAATTTATTTTCTAATCACTGTTTCCAATTTTTGCCTCTTTTGATGTTTAGTTTTTTCCATCGTTATAGACTTCTGAAACTTTTAACTTAGCTCTGATTGAAATAAGCTTCCCAATTCCTTCATGTTAATACATCGAGCAATAGTAAATAGATAGAAATTTAAAGTGAAATTTAAACGCTCGCTTTTGTAGAATCTCCAATACCCTAGAGTAGCCCGCAAATAAAATAAACACATCTAAGTTGAAATTTGATTTGTTTGTTAATGCTAGCCATTTGTGTGGGCAAAAAATATTTCTGAAGTATGACCATCCCAATGTGTACAGTTTCTTTAGTGTTATTTAAATTATCAGTCTTATAGGTGATTGATGGCAGTTTGTTGATAGAGGATCTTCATCTCTTAGGAATTATGTGATTTTTCTAATCCTATGCCAACAATAATAAATACAAGCATATTTCCTTTTATATTATCCCCCACCATCATCTCCAAAAGACAGTGGCTCACAGTATTTTGCTTAGCAAAGTCACACTTTATCCAAAACATAACCTGACAGGCTAATCACAAGTCCTCCGTCCAGTCTGAGAGTGTCCCTTTCTAAAAGCTTTCTGTATGTGTGGCTGGTCCCTAAAGTATTTTGTGCTCAGTTACAGCTTCCTATCATTTCATCTGCTTATACTAAAAAACAAACAAACAAAAAAAAACCCCCAAACCTTAATTAAGTAACCCAACATACAAATTCTCACTTACCTAAGTCTAGAAGCATCACAAACTATACATTATATTGTAAGGCTAAAGGCAGTTCATATTAGGAATGACCAAAAAGCCAATAAATTATATTTATAGTTATCTTCTCTACTAAAAAAGACAAATACTTGTTAATCTAAAATGTCCTCTTCTTAGTAAACTAGTAATAAATAAAGCATTACGGTTTGAGTGAACTATTAATAAATGAAACATTGAAATCTATGTATTTTAAGAATATGATCTCCCATATTCTTGTAAAACTTAGGACACATTTTTCTTCTTCATGGATATTAATTTTATTGAAAGAAAAACTTGTGTAATCCAATATTATCTCTTGCCTTTTCCATGGAGAAACTTAGTGTTAAATTTGCCATTCAATTTAGAAACTAATTGAATGTTGCAGTGTTGCTGCAAGTTAGTTCTCCTATAAATTTTTTATTTTTAAAAACTAATGATAATTGTCCTGTTTTACACGTGTTTTTACAATTGTAAGCCACTTCAAATGCCTTTTAAAAGGTCTAATATAAATCATAATTGAAAATGACTAACCCTGACTAATGCATAAACAGATATCTGATTAATGTGCTAACCACCCTTCTCTAATACACACATCCTTCTTAGAGGACAATAATCTCACTGTCATGATTTTCAAAATAAAATATTCATACAGATTTCAGATCACTGGACTCCAATAATTGTCTTTCAAAATTAATGATACACACATGGCAGTTGTAAAAGTAACACACAACTGGTTAGGCACTTCCCCCAAATGCACATGAACAGATAAACACAATTTCGAAAACTACCTTAGGACTTGATACAATTTGCTGAGCACCATAGTAATCTTTTAAGACACTGATCAAAAACATAGTCTTGTATTTTAAAAACCCCAGAAGTGGTATTAGGACAACAGAAGCACCTCAACCACAATAACCGAGTGTCTAATATAAATTAGAATGACTACACAGCAAATCCATTAACAGTTCAGCCACCAATAAACAGAAAATATTCTTTAAAATCTGCTATTTCTGATTATTCCTCTGGATCCTTCAACTATAGTTAAAATATATGGAAAATAATTGGTTGTCAGAAAGCTTTTGACTACATGATATACTTCTTATGAAAGAATACTGGCCTGAGCCAAGCACAGATTACTTGGACCTAATGCATAATAGACATTGCTATGGCCACACTGCCTCCTATGTAGTATCTAAAAATTGGACAAGTTTCAACAAGATTTTTATAGCCTCGCATAATAACGATGACCAATACATTCAGTTCTCCTGGAATCAATACAAGAAAGATGACTAGAGTTAAAGAACGCACTTCAAAGACATAGGTATAAAGCTGCCACATTTGCCCAGTAAACTAAAAGAGCCCTTGCTAACCTATATAGAACACATCAGCAATACTAATGTTATACTGAAGTGCATATATCATCAGATGAATATTATAGGTAACCACCTTTAATATTTATATAGGTGCCACTAAACCCCCAAAAGATTAGATGTATGAAAGCGTAATTAAAAAGCACATTCCTCTTCACTTTTTAAAGTTAAATACAGGCTTCTCTATTGAAATAATTTATATTTTTCCTACTTTCTAAAATAGGCATCATATTTATAAACAGATGAAAAAAGCCTCAGCCAAAGAGCCACATATTAGGTATTCAGCCTGGTCTAAGAAAATTATATTAATAAACTGAATAAATTAACTTGAATAAGTTAAGAGTGCACATTCAGTACAGAATTATAGCTTTGGGTCAGCAACATGTGAATCAAAGGCAAAAATCTGCCAATGTTAAGGCAGGGTTTTTGTTTTTTGTGTATACAGTACAATGTGTTTTCTCCCTCCCCACAACCCCACTAAGTTCATTTAGCATTCACTTTGATGTTATTTAAAATGCACTGCCAGGCTAGAATACAAGCTTCCTAATAAAAAAAAAGTAGATGTCATAGAAAATTCCTTTTGTTTTAGAGTCTTCCTTACACCTCTCATGGTATTTTCTCTTTGCCTTCACACACTTGGTGTGAGAGATTCCTGCAACAATCACGTGACTTTGGCCACAAAGCATGAGGGCTGTCAGGGTGACAGCCGTTGTAAGGAATTGTTTTCCTCTTCTGCTGGAGTCAATTTAAGTGTTGGCAGTTTCCGACGAGGAAGTTGAGGGCTTTGGCGAAGATTGTCATCCATCTGTAAAAAGTACAAAAGATACATCTGACTAATACTGTGACACCACGTATGCGGACAGTGGCCTCCCCATCCAAACTATAGCCCAGAAGAGTACAGAGCCATATGTTTCCGGGGCTGCTAGAGAAACCTTTTTCTTGCAAATAATCTCTCAAGAATTCTAAATGTCATACCTCAAATACCAGCTGACTCAGTATCTGTAAAAAGCAGTGTGGCTCATCTGAATACCTTCACAAAATTATAGTAATTCCACAAAATGAATATTCTACTGAACTCACCCAAAGCATGACTTAGTTTTAAGAGTTCTTTTAATAGTAAGAGGAAAAGCAATGCTTCTGCTACACTAAGGCCAACAGTTTATAAAGTTATGTTCATGTACAATACTTCATTTGATCTTCCCAACCCGCTATGAGGAAGGGCAGACACAGTCCTTCCATGTCTTACAGATTAGCAAAACAAGGCTCAGAAAGGTTAAGTGATTTGCCCCAAGTCACAAAGCTAATGAACTGAAACTTGAACCCAGGTCTTCTTATTCCAACACTATTATTCTTTCATTCTTTCAACTACGCTTCTTTGTCTCAAGGAAAGTGACCTGTACTCCACTCAAAAAGACCAGCTCTTTTAAGCTGAGTCTATGCAGACCAAAGAGAGCTAGGAAAAGTAGCAGAAAGGAAGATGCAAGGTTTTAGACCTCTGATCCAGAGGTCTTCCAAATCCTGTATCATTCTAAGCCTAACTTAAAGAAACAAATTAATGTGGAGCATATTAAGAAAATGCCCAAGAATTCCAGACTTACCCTAAAGAGAAGCAGAACAGTGTTTCTCTGAAAACACTAAGATAGGGATTATTTAGCGCTCAACCAAACCTTAGGAAACTACCTTTAACTAGAGTATTCCACAAAGTGCAACATTCAGGGCCTGGTGTTGAGTTCACTATCAGCTTAACTTCATAAAAGACTTGAAAGCAGCTGCCATCAAAAACACAAAACCAACAGAAAGTGATGTCCTACTATCTACTTGATAGGCAGGCATTTTATACAGTTTCATAACTATGTATGTGTGAAACATTCAAAACTCCCTTATATTCTTAAAGCATAGAGAAAATGCTTCAGTAGAAGGACACAGAATTTGTAGGGTAGGAAATCAAAGAGAATAATAGATTAACTTTTGCTGGGCGTGGTGGCTCACACCTGTAATCCTAGCACTGTGGGAGGTTGAGAAGGGAGGATCACTTGAGGTCACAAGTTTGAGACCAGCCTGAGCAAGTACCAGACCCTGTCTCTACTAAAAACCAAAAAATCAGCTGGGCATTGTGGTAGGTTCCTAGAGTCCCAGCTACTCAGGAGGTTGAGGCAGAAGGACTGCTTGAACCCAGGAGTTTGAGGTTACTGTGAACTAGGCTGAGGCCATGGATGGTACTCTAGCCCAGGTGACAGATTGTATCTCAAAAAAAAAAAAGGATTAACTTTTAATTTAATGGTAACAAGTATTCCTAGTGAACTATTTATATTTAAATCAATTGTGTTAAGATGTCTTTTTGGGGGGGAGGGGCAAGAATTAAGTTTCCCAAACATAACTTTTTAGAAAAACTCCAGATTTTCTGTCCAAATTATGAACAGTAGTGACCAACAGGATTTGTCATTCTATAGTCTTGTAGCAAAAAGTGAACCACACAATCTTCCCTCTACCAAGTGGTGACAGGGCCCCTTGCTTTGGGCTTCTGGACACATAGGTATTTCATACTTTCCATTCCATAACTGTCATGAATCTGCCAAATACAGAGAATGGAAACTATAATAAATAGCCTTCATCTAGCAGATGAATGATCTTTCCTCTATCCATACTTAATATTTTTCCTCTCATGACATTTCTTGGATTAAGCTAAAAATTGAGATGGACTAGGCATTTTAACTCAACTTACCAAAACTTCAAAATAATGAGCTCTCCCAATTTTTTCTAAGCAATTTTACTCACTTCTCAAATTGTAACAACACATGACATATTACAAAAAAAAAAAAAAAAAAAAAAAGCGATCAAACCAGAGAATGACCACCATAAACGTGGCTGTTGGTGTGACTAGTAGTGGACACACACTCTCACTCATGAGCTAGAGGGCTGAGTGATGAGGAGAGGAACTGACTGCAAAGCTCACACATAAGCCCCATTTCTAGGGCTCACAGTCCTCCTTCCCTTTTGGCTGAATGACCTTTGGCAGGTAACATAAACTACTCTCAATGCTTGACTATGCTCATCTGTAAAATAGGGATGATAATAGTACATGCACGCATAGAGCTAGCGTGAGGTTTAACTGAGAAAACCCACAGAAAGCTCATAAAACACAGTGCCAAACCTCAAAAACTGTTAGCCAGTGTTACTGGGCCTCATTACCCCATTAATTTATGAAAGGATAAAATATTATTCATTTGTATCCCCCCCAAAAAACAAAATTTATCAGATATTTGGGAAAAAATGTGCAACCCTCTTGCATTTTTCCAACCAGAATCACCCTTGAACTTTCCATTGTTGGTGCTCTACCCTACATGGTTCCTCAGTCTCTTTCTCATGAAAAGAACATTCCCAAATGACAAAATATCTACAATGGTGAAAAGCTATAGCCTACATTTAGAACAGAGAAGAACAAGAAGGAAAAAAATTAAAACAGTTCACGTAGAAGAAAGAAAAAGACATCATGGTGGTGGTAAAAAGAAAGGATCAGCCAGCCGCTTACAATCTCAGGAAATGTTAACCTTCAGGGACAGAGCAAGGCAGACAGGCAAGCAAGAGCTGCTTTTGTTTTTTAGAAGCCAATCTTTTGTGTTTCCTAGCTTAAAAAATACTGATTATGTGATAAAAGTAAACCCAATACTATTATCCAATCTTTCCTTAAAGCAATCAGGTCACAGCTGACTTCAAAACACTATGTTATGTGCAACTTTAGTTAAAAGTAATTTAAACAGTTTTCTGAAAAGTAAGCTCTTTAAAAAACTAAAAGGACACAGTTAATGCATGACCCAAATTATAACATTAGCTGCAAAAACAAAAATACCGAACTACCATAAAATAATGATTAAAGTGAACTTGACCTTTTCAATCAAGTTGGATTCCTTATTTACAAGCTGTGTGAGTTTCTGCAGATTTGCATCTACCGTTTCTTGTCCAGCTGGAGAGATGCCTAAGAAGCCAGGGCAGAAATGAGAGAGAGAAAGAGAGAGAGAGAGAGAGAGGAAATTTTGAAAGGCTTTAAAACTGTTTAGATCTAAAGAATGTTGAGTCTACCCATCCTCACAAGTGCCCCCCCCCCCCCAATAAAAGGCAGAGAAAAAAACATGCTCTTTGGGTTCAAAGGCAAAGTTAAGAAGGATAGTAATTCTCCAAAATCAAATTCTAAATCAAAGGACTGAAATTTGTTCACTAAGACGACACCACCTGCCAAGTGTTACACAGGCAGCCTCAGTCAGCAATAAAAGAGCACAGCAGTCCTCATTTCCTTCTCCAATTTAAACTATGCCCCTCCCCCACCAATTTTGACTAGGTCTTTGGTCACAAATATTCGGATAACTTTCTAAGGCAGTGACTCTCAAACAGCTACCCAGCAGACATCCAAAGTACTTAGAGGCATGTTAAAAATACAGACTGCTGTCATCTATCTAATTTAGTAAGTCTGGATTAGGACCCAAGATGTTTTATTTACCATGTTGTCACGTTTGTTAAATACTGCTTCCAAGTAACAAGGTTGACCATTACCTAATTTCATGACTCCCAAACTACTATCCCCTCCCTATACACACAAGACAGAACCCACTATACAAAAATAAATTGGCCACCTAAGCCAACTATCCTTTTTTTTTTTTTTTTCCTGAGACAGATTCTCACTATGTTGCCCTGGGTAGAATGCTGTAGCATCACAGTTCACAGCAACCTCAAACTCTTGTGCTTAAGTGATTCTTTTGCCTCAGCCTCCCAAGTAGCTGGGACTATAGGTGCCCACCACAACACTCAGCTTTTTTTTTTTTTTTTTGTAGTTGTCATTGCTATTTTTATTTTATTTTATTTTATTATTATTATTAAATCATAGCTGCATACATTAATATGATCATGGGGCATCATACACTAGCTTCATAGACCATGTGACACATTTTCATCCCAATAGTCAACATAGCCTTCCTGGCATTTTTAGCAGGCCTGGGCTGGGTTCAAACCGGGCAGCCTCGGTGTATGTGGCCGGCACTCTAACGGCTGAGCTATGGGTGCCGCGCCTAAGCCAGCTATCTTTATAACTTCTATTTCTTAGAAGAACAATTTCAGCCAACTATCCTAATAGTAAATTAGTATTCCAACCACTGAAGCACAGGCCCCACACTCACAGCAGCACATCCTCTGTGACAAGTGCCCTCTATTTATGATACCTCCAGTCTGATGCAATCAGTTTTCAGGGAGTAGAATCATGGGAGTGTACCTCACCACAATCAATCTGCTGCTGATGTCTGTTCTTGCAGGAAAATGCTAGAAGCAGCAGGTAAGAATCATTTAAAGCACCTATCCATTTGCATAAGGATAAATACTATTTTTTAGTAGGGACTTAATACCTATAGTTTTAATCTTTTAGAAGAAAATGACCCACTTCAAAGGGGCAATATTCAAAGAACAAGAAGAAATGTAAAAATCCACAGGAAAAGACAAAGGCAAATGTCTATTTCTCTATTTAAATAACTAACACAAGGAAATAGAAATTAAGTTGGAAAATCCAAGTTCTTGAAGTGCTATAAACCAGCACTTGACATACAACTTTTTAAAATTAAAATAAGTAATGAATTTTGCTTATACATCCGTAGGAGAATATGCAAACAAACATCAGCTGAAGACACCAGCTTACCTCCAAGATTAAGCCTAAAATAACTGGTTAAGATCTCATCACAAAAACGACACAGGTTGGAGAGCTGTTTCAGGTGTTCTTGTAGCTGAACTTTAGGAAACCGCACTTTATAAAGAGGTGCAAGAAAACCAAAAACATAGGCATCCAAGGTAGAAGGCCTAGAAATAAATTAAGGATTCTTTTAAGCAGTTAAAAAATAATAACTTGCAATTATGTTTACAATTTTTTAAAATACATTTGTCAATTTTGAAGTACATATATAGTCTTTGAAAAGGTATAGTCCCCTTTTTACTTTATAAAAGTTTTACTCATTAAGTAGTTTACTTAATATTCTATTTTATTTAGAAGAAAATGGAGTTGTTAATTATAGACTCGTCTTTACTCACAAGTATTAAATAGATTGGTGGCAGGGTGGGAACAGTCTTAAGATGTCTTAAATTCACTTATGCGATGTATTAAGTCAATGTTAGATGATTATTGGTACAAAAAGTTGCCTGTAATAAAAACCTATTTTTTTAATCTTTTTATAAGTGAAAAATTCATCTTTTGGAGGGACAAGCAGACTTGCTCCAAACAACTACTCACTGAATATATGTGCACAAAACATCAAAATGATCTTTAAGAGAATATACTCACGTATCTCCAAAGAAAAACTGAGATGTTCCCAATCTGTTTGACAGAAGATTTAGGCACTCCTTGGCATCTCTGTATATCTAATAAAGATGAAATTATACCAAAAAGAAGGAAAGATGCTCTAAAACCACTTTCAAGGCAAGCAACTCTAGACAAGTTCATGTCTGCTCTCTCTCTAGTCCATTTTCTGGAAAGCCCTTGCTTAGAGAATAACCCAGACCATACCTGTGCTTCTACTTCCTGAAGGTGGTAGAGGGGAGGCTGTCCTCTAGTCAAGAGGATCCTATTCAGTGCTGCCCTAGACATTCTTCCAGGCAGGATCAAACTTAAGGGAAAAGGAATTCGGGAAGCAAACCATGGCTTTGTCACAGTAAAGTAGTTGTCACTCTCAACCCAGAATGTGTGAAGCTGCAAATGAAGACAAAAAAACACTACAAGGATGTTCTTTTATTAAAAGAAAGGTCACTGAACCAATGTGAAAGTTTTTCACAAATCTCTGTATAAAGTGACATCATACAAATTTTCCAGTTCAAATGACTCAAGATAAAACAAGATTTTAAATGAGTGAGATTTGTTGACTGCTATATCCCAAGCACCCAGAACAAGGCCTGGCATACAGCAGGTGCTCCATAAATATTTGATGAATAAATGAATTACAGTTCACCCAATACCACACATGGAACAAAAAGATCTATCTCCTACGAAGAGTTTTTATTTCCAAAATGACATTTCACTTTGTTATTTCATATACTGGTTAAATATCTAACAAAATCCAGTTTCACAGAAATACAAAAGAATCAAAATTAACACAAAAGTGAAATTTTCTATGTCTTTTTCATGGCTTTTCTTCTAAATAAATTAAGTACATTTTCAAGTAAGTCATCAAAATACTGTAATATTCAGGAACACTCACTACTGCAGGAAGAAGCTTCTCTTCAAGGAGAGCAATGTAAGCCAATGTATCTGCCCCTTGTTTTGCTGAGAGTTCATAATCAGCATTATATTTCTATTAAAAAACATAAAACCAAAGAAATTCAGAAGTCAAAGAACATCCCAAAGACACCGAGGCTAATCAAATTAAGATTTCTATTTTTCTTCAGAAATGGCAAACATGATATTAAACAGGAGGAGAATACAAACTCAGTGAACCACTGCTTAACAGAGCAGCTGTTCCCCGATTCCTTTCTCCCAGTCTCAATTCCCAGTTGTCCCAAATTCAGCCTATTTTATTCCTTCTCCCCGCCTCATCTCTCGGTTGCTTATAATACAGAATCACTTAGTGCCTCTAACAGCCTAACACATTGTGACCAACAATTTTTCATAGACACTAGCCATGTTGCAGGGTAAATCATGACTGGTCAGCAATGCATTAATACACGTAAGGTTCTTAGCATAGCATCGTGAACACAATAAGGTCAATAAAAACTACTTTTGTTTTTTTTTTAATTTTAGCTACTATAGTTTCAATGCCATTAATGATCTAGTTTAGAGCACAGCATACAGTACAGAGTTAATAAACAAAAGTTAAAGAATTATTTTTAACAAGAGGGGAAAGTTTCAATTTCTTGCTTACATTTTTCCCCATGAAAAAATAACAGAAACTTTCCAGTTTAGAAAAATTCCAAATTTTACTGACAATTTTTTTTAAGTACAGTATGGGCCAACCCTATGATAATTTTTGCACGTATATTTATCTTTGCATGTTTAAACATTTTAGGTACATTATATATATTTCTTTACAAGTACAACATTCTAGATATGTTATTTCATAAAACTGCTACTATCAGGTAAGTCATTTTTTTAAATAAAATAATTGCTAGTTGGTGGGAACTTGGATGTCATGCTGAGCACAAAATGTACAACTAGGGGACTAAATTGACAATCCTATCAATAAGTGCAATAGCGAAAATAGTTAAATTAAATCTACTTACATATAAATTTCAATAAAATCTAAGCAAAGTGCATGAAAATATAAGTTGACTATACTTCACATGACTATTCAAATCACTATAAAACCCATACTTCATAGCAGTGATTCTCATGTCTATTTTTAAATCAAATCCCAGATATTTCCAATTTGTCCAGTTGGCCAAAAAGAATTCTTCAAAAAAAAAAATTTACAATTTATATTTTTAATAACATGCAGGGATTAACAATCTACTTCTTCAAAAGGAACCACCCACCTGTTTTCTTAAAAAATTTAGTATTTTTGCTGGCTGAGAAACAATGTTGTCTTCAGTTGTCAAAACGGGTACATTGCCTATAATCAAAAAACAGTTTACATGAGAGGCAACATTGTAATTTCCTCTGAAGAGATTCCAATACGGTAAAAACTATACCAATTGCACATTTGAAGGGGGAAACAATGAGTAAGCTCGTCTTAGTTTTTTGCAGTCTCGCAAAGAGCAGTTCTAAACAACATTTTCATTTTTCATAATTTACACTGATTTGGCTTGCACTTCGAGGTATTACTCAAAATGATCATAAGCGGCACACTGCCAAGGTCACGGTAAGACGAAACTAAAACCCCAAGGTACTCTATCGCCATATACATCGTAGCTTTAAAAGGAAGGGGGGGGGGGGGGGAAAGAGGGCAGTCTAAAAGTTTACACTGTACCTCTTGAACCTCTCCAGGTGTTATCTATGACACTGACTTTCAAAGGTGCACCAGAAAATTTGGCATAAGCCTGAAATAGAGTTTGCAATTAAAACACTTTAGACAGAGTGCGTAATGCAAATATGCAGAGCAGCTTTACTTCATGTCCCATCCCCCTGATACAGAGGCTGCGAACCTCCCCATGATCTCAAGTCGGGGACGTGCTCGCCAGCTAGCCGGTTTTTAGGGACCTTGTTCCCCAAAAGGTGCGGGGGGTGCGGGGCACGGGGGGGGAAGGGACGCTTCGGTTTTCACTCCGCCGCCCAGAACAGTTTTGCTTGGCTGGGAAAACTCGGAGCCAAGCGGACAAGCCTTGACGCTCCCGCCGGACTTTGGCTGGCTCACAGGCCAGGCTGTCACTGGACGAGGCGGGGAGCCCAGGCCGGTGCGACCTGCAGCGCCCCAGCTCGGCTCGACCGCGCAGCGCGCCGGGCACCCGGGCCGGCAGCCTCGCACCTCCGGCCCCGACCTTCGTCCCGCGCCCCGCGCCCCGGCCCGCGAGGCCGCCTCACCATCACCACCAGGGACTCGCTGTGTACCGAAGGGAGCCCCCAGCCGCCTCCCCAGCAACTGAGCTCCAAGGGGGCCGCCATCTTGCGGGGGCTGGCCTTTAGTACCCCGGAAGGACTTTTTCACCCTATTTCCGGCACGTGGAAACGCGGGGGGCGGGACGAGAGGCTGCGAGGGCGACTGCGGGCTCTGGAGAAATTGCGAGAGGACCCCTGGAAGGATTAAAAGGTCCCCTGAGGAACAGCTTGGTCTAACGATTAACAGTCTTAATTGGGCCCACCATTCTTCAGATTTTTATTGGATGCCTATTAATGTTCCAAGCCCTTTGAACATTCCTCTACTAGGCCTAAATTAATCTGTTTGTAAAATATGGATGACAGTTTATTTACAAGACGGTGTAAGTGCTTAAAATGAAGACATGGAGGGAAAAAACTTGGCCCACAGTAGGCACTCAATAATCCTTCAATCCCTTCTCCCATCTATTTGGCCTCTGCCTGCCTTTCCAAGTCTCAGTCTCAGATGTCACTCTCATATTAAGTTGTTTCACTGTTCTTGAAAGTAATCCTATTCCTGAAATTTGGTAAATTCTGCTTGGGCATAAATGTATTAAAAAATAGGCATAAACGTATTTATGATCTATGTACAAAAGGCTTAATAAAAAAATAATAAAAATAATAAATTCTGCTTGCCTTCAGGGCTTCTCCTTCAATATACAATATCTTTCTTCCCTGTCCACTGCTCCCTCAAACACCCTCTTCTGGATTTCTTCAGCCTCTTGTAACATACTTGAGTAGTAACTTCTTTCCCTAGCCACATACATTTTGTCTTTCACGGTACAGAAGCTCTTTGAAGACACAGGGGAGTGCGAGCCCTGTGCAGCTACACAAGGCCCTGTGTTTAGAAGGCCTTTATTTGAGAAATGCTCTGATGTTACTGTATTGAAACAAGGGGACCTGCATTTTTATTTTGGAAGTCATGTAGCCAGTCACGTCTGTGGGCCTCAAGGGCATGTACTAAATGTTTTATGAACATTAAACCTGAAAATTTTTCAGAAAACCTGTTAAAGAGGAAAGGTGGGTCTTGAAAATGCCACAATCCAGGCACACTTACTGGGTCTGCAAGTTAGAACTTGAGTATTGGGTCTTTTTTCTAGATAGCATAGTAGTATTTCTGCCCTCCCCCACCCCAGTTATACCTCTGACTTCTTTCCTTTACTCCGTCCCACTGAGACACTTGGGTCCTCTTAAAAAACTGAAAACTCAAAAGAAACCTCAGCAAATGTTCATGAAATTGCTATTCAACAAATATTTATTAGGCCCTCTTACTATTTACATGGCCATCTAAATTACAGTGCCAATCTACTGAAGTCTTTATTTTTCATGTTTCAGAAACAGGGGTTCTCAGATGTGAGAAGGAAAACACGTGTCAATGATGACAATCCATTAATAATACTTTATAACTGGTAAGTGCTTAAAATAAGTATGATTAAAACAGTTCTATGTTAAAGATGCTGTAAGGCAGTGTTTTTCAACCTTTTAAGTCTCACAGTGCACTTGAAACTCTAGTTAAACTTCTGTGGCACACTTAAATTATGTTGATCCCCCCAAAAGAGAAAAAGAATATACTTACTGCATTTTGAACTTCTTTTGAAAACAATTTAAGTAATGATCTTTAAAATGTTCAAGGCACACCTAAGATCCTCTGACGGCACAGAGGTTGAAAATCATTGCTCAACGAGAATATGGAAACATATAAAACATAAAGTCTACAAAGGAGAAACACACACAGCCAGGTGTAACAAGTCAGATTATCATGAGTAAGGTTAGCAATATAAATAAAATACTGCAGAAGCACAAAAAAGGATCCAAGCATTCTCTGTTGGATCAGTGGAGGCTGAGTGTTCGGTCTTCAGTATACAGAAGTAATTCAACTTTCAGATTCATGTATTGGAAGTTCCCTGTTTGGGGAATTAAAAAGCCATAAAACTAATAATTTGCATGCTGCAATCAGCTATTTAAAATAATCATACACAAAGATTACAGATTTCCTGTGTTATTTATTGTAGGGGGTAGGGGTGAATGAACATTCTTAGTGGACACATAATGTAATTTCTCAATTTTGTCTTCTCTTTTACTGCTAGTGTTACAGTGATTTCACTTGCATTAAAGACAAATTAAATCTCTTCCCTTAGTGTTGAATAGATGCAGAGAATACCATGCTATTGTATCTGATAAAGAATCCTTCCACATAGGTTTATTTGTGCCCAGTTAATAGCAATCTTATATTGCTGCAATTCCTCTTGAGAGTCTGTATCTGCTAGACTGAATTTAAAAACCTTAGTGTAGCTGATTGCACAACCTGGCTGAATACTGTTCCAGAGAAGCACACAGAAAGCTGAAACCTTCAGAAATTATGCCTGGTATGGGTACTTGGCCCCTGTGCCTTTTCCTGGCTGCTAAGAGTATTGTTCAGAGTTCATCAAAATCATAATTTCAGATTCCTATTCCTACTGGTAAGAATACTATCTGCAAAACATTCATGTATGAATCACAGTTTTATAATGAATATTCCAGACAATGTTTTCCCCTGAAAAAGAAATCTTATTTTTCAAAAGATGAACATTAAAAATGGTTTCATCAAGTGATGGTTATCTGAACACAGAGAACCTGGCCTTGGCATCTATTCCTGTCCCCCGTGTATTTCTTGGGAACTGTGTGCAGTGTTTGTCATGATTTTTTTTTTTTTTTTTTTTGTCGGAGTGATTAAGAATCTCTGAAATGGTGCTGTTGACAAAGATGAAAGTTTGTGACAAGTGAGCATTCAGTTGAGTTAATATCCCTTATGGGAAAACTAAGTCAGAGGGTCTTGAGTGTTGCTTTCAAGTCGAAGATTCTATAATTCAGTTCCATGTTCAGATACAGCATTCTTAAGAGAGAAAAGACTGAATAAAAATCAGGAGAACTGTGTTTTGACATGGCCTCTAATTAGCCATATGCCCTTGAGCCCAGCATTTCACCTTGGCTTCTCAGCTCATTCACTTACAAAGTAAAGGTTGTTTTAGCCCTGGGATACCATCATCCTATGTGTAAAGAACATTTAATAATTGCTGACATTTGTAGAGCAATTTCTACATGCCAGAAATTGTTTTACGTACCCTATTTAATCCATTTGATCTTCATAATGACTCCATAAGACAGGTACTGTTATTTTCCCCTATTTTCAAGGAGGAACGCCAAGACAGGAAGATGTTAGTTAACCTTCCCAAGGTCACATGGCCACTAGGTAGTAGAGCCAGGATTTGAACCTGGGCAGTATTGCTTCAGAGCTCATTCTCTTAACTACAGTGCTTACTGTAGTTACAGAGTCTACAGTGTCATGTAGATTTCTAAGTAGCCTATTAAAAAGCCTAGTTTCAATCAAATTGGAGGTATCCATGCCATGATATTACTATTATTACTCACTTAAATAATATTTATTTCATTTATTACATCATTAAACAAATTTATTAAGCAACTTCTGTGTGTCTATCACACTTCAAGGCTATCAGAGAGTAAAAACTTATATTCTCACTTTCAGATATATAGTTGATAAACACCACATATTTGAAATAACCAGAGACTGTTAGGAAATATCAATTTGTCAAAAATACAATAAGTCCAATATGATCTTAGACATGGGCCTTAATATATTACAATGCTTGTCAAAGTCCTCAGGAAAAAATAAGATGCCAACTGACCTTGAAAGATGAGTATGTTAAGTTGGGGATCAACACTGTGCTGGCAGGTGAGTGAAGGCACAGAAATGGGAATGACTGTGGCAAGGAGTCACAGTGAGTAAATGACTGCTGGATTTGACAATAAGCTGGAGACTGACTAAGAAGATTGTTAATTGACTAACTAGAGAGCCAGCATTGGAAGAGATGAGAATATGTAGTTTTGAGAAAGTAAAGAAGGGATGTAGAAGTCCAAAAGCAATATTAATGGATTCACATAGTCCAGGATGGCAAGCAGAATGCTACTGTTGGACACCATAGGAAGAAACATTATGAATTCATAAATTGTATCAAGTGAAGCAAAAATGTGATGGGAAGTGAAGAGAAGAAATGCGTCTGAATATCACTGGAAGAAGCCCTCTTGGCCTTCCTTCTTGCATGGAGCATTTTTCATAGAGGAGGTGGTTAAAAATCAAATTGCAAGAGATTACTCAAGACACAGGTATAAATAGTAGAGGTATATATAAATGCATGAAAAAAATGACAAACAGAGGAGGGAAAGAAATGGCACAAGAGTAGAAGACTCAAGATAAAAGTTTTTAAAAGATTAGTCAGGGTGAATCTACATGCACATAAAGACATAATTGGCCATTAGTGAGTAAAAGCCTGAAGATGCTGGTGAGGGAAGGGTGAGATCCGAAGCATCTTCCTTGGAGTTGAGAAGCTGAGGTTCAGAGCTAGAGCAGCAGGGCTGGCATTGAAAGTTAGAGACATGCTCTCTCTCTGACATCGGAGGAAGTCTCAAGGGGCACCTGGGATGCTGAGTTAGCTCAAACCAGTTACCATCAAAGTTCCCTGTTACATTAGAAAACAAATCTATGAGTCTTAGAGGAAGAGATTGAGGTTAACAGTTTAGAGAATATATCAGGGAGTTGGCAAAAAAGTAAATAGGAGCATTGTGGACAGTGGAAAAGTCAAATATAAACTAGTATGAAGGAGATAAATTGAATAAGAGCCATGGGCAGGCTAATAATTAGGTGCCTTTTCAAACAGATAGTCTTTAAATATTCATTTGAGTTTCTTAAAATGGAAATGATCCCAGAATGCAATAGGATCAACTTAGGTTTTATCAATTATGTTAGAAGTTTAATGTGAAGACCCGAGTTTTAGTACCGCTTCAAAGTTGGCCCTAAAGATGGTGGTGAGAAGACAGATGGGACCCTAGGAGTGGCCCTAGCAATTGAAAGAAGATGGACTCTATAGCTTTAGCATAACAGGGGTTCAGCCATCCCAAAGTTTAGCCAAGTTTGTACAGTTACCCCACAGGGGCTTTGTTTCACAGAAGCATAGAGAAGTGAGATTCATGTATTCATTTGTGAGCTATGACAAGGCTATTGAGCAATGAGGCATACTAAAAGGGATTCATGTGGCCCCTACAGCATAGGGAACCTGCTGTCTATTTTTTGTATCAAAAAGAATTAAATGAAACAAAAATGAAAATATCATCATCTGACTTGGTACTCAATTTATGTTAAGGAGATAGGGCAATTATACTTTTAAAAAGTAAGGATGGTAAAGGGTACTTGATGGAAATAAGGTCTCTACACTTCACTCCAAGTGGTAAAACATATGTATCAGTAGACTGTGATAAGTTATATGTGTCTATTGTAATGCTGAGAGTAACCATTAAGAAAACTGCAAAAGTGAGATACTCAAAACCACTAAATAAATAAAAATAGATTTTTTTCTATTTTCTAACCCATACAAAGGAGGAGGGGGAGGAACAGAGGAATGATAGAAAACAACAAAAAGACAAACTCAAACCCTAAAATATCAGTAATTATTATAAATGTAAATTATTTAAACACAGCAATTAAAAGACAGATTTGGCAGAGTGGATAAATAAATAAGTCAAAAATATGTTGTCAATAAGAAGCTTCAAATAAAATTACCTTGGTAGGTCAAACATAAAAAAGCGGAAAAGTCATACTACGCAAACATTGATCAGAACATAAAAGCAGGAATATATATTAGTATCAGATAAAGTAGATTTCAGAGAATAGAAAATTACTAGGGACAAGAAGGGGATTGCAAAATGGCAAATCAGTCTCTCTACCAAGAAGTCATAGCAATCCTTAACGTGTGCCACAAACAGCAGTGCTTCAATATTCATGAAGCAAAAACTGATAGACATGAGAGAGGAAAGCAAATCAATAATTACAGTTATAGTTACACCCCATTCTCAGCAACGGAACCCCCAGACAAAAAAGAAGCAAAGCTATGAATTAAACAACAGGATCTAATTGACATTTATAGAATGCTCCACTCCACAACAGGAGAACACACATTCTTTCCAAGAGCCCATGGAATATTCACCATGTCCTAAGTCATAAAGCAAACTTCAACAAAAATTTAATGAAATCATGTATTACTCTCCAAAGAATACAGCATATATTCTTTGGCCATACTAGAATCAAACTAGAAATCAGTGATATAAAGACAGCAGTAAACTCTCCAAACACTGGGAAATCAAAAAGTACACTTCTAAATAATCAATAGATCAAAGAGAAAATATCAAAGGAAAAAAATACATACAACAGAATAATAATGAAAATGCAGTGAATCTTACGAAAATAATAAAAAGATAAGCTGCAGCTGGCAGAAAATAAATTTCAAAACACATATTATTAGTTAAAGAGATTGTTTCCAAAATACATAAAGAACTCTTAAAACTCAACAAGCAGGAAAAAAACTTACTTTAAAAATAAGAAAAAGATGTACACAGACAACTTACCAAAGAAGGTATATAAGTGGAAATAATCGTGTAAAAATAGACTCAATTGTCATTAAGAAATTAAAAGGAGACACCACCTGCACACCAATTAAAACGGCTAAAATCCAAAAGATTTACAACACCAACTAATAACCAGGACAAGGGGGTTATTTAGGGTGGTAAAACTATTCTGTATGATTCTATAATGGCAGATACACAGCATTGTGCGTTTGACTAAACCCAAAGAATTTTTACAGCACCAAATATGATTCTTACTATACACAAATTAAAAAAATAATTTAGGAGGTTGAGAGATCCCAGGATGGAAAGCAGACTGTGCAAAACGAATCTAATTGTATTTCAGTGCAGGGAGGTACTGACCTAAGTAACCTCAGTAACTTTGGAAATGAGTGTAATATGTAAGAACAACAACAAAAAAAAGAACTGTACAAAAGCACTGAGCCCTGCTTGATAAAGTTGTATTATCCAGGGGTACGGATTAACAATTCTGGTACTTGTTTGGAGAACACTTAGGGATCTAAAAATAGACCTGCCATATGATCCTACAATTCCTCTACTAGGTATACATCCAGAAGACCAAAAATCACATTATAACAAAGATATTTGCACCAGAATGTTTATTGCAGCCCAATTCATAATTGCTAA
>CAUYPK010091185.1:0-19667 GCA_963574355.1 Loris lydekkerianus
CACGGTGACTGGGAAAATGCCAGGAAGGCTATGTTGAATATTGGGATGAAAATGTGTCAAATGGTTTATGAAGCTAGTATATGATGCCCCATGATCATATCAATGTACACAGCTATGATTTAATAAAAAAAAAAAAGTAAAAAAAAAAATCATTGTATAAAAGAGTACAAAGTAAAATAAAACATACAAGGACTAAGTAAAAAGAATACACAGCATACCAAAATGTATGGAACACAGCTAAATAAAGTGCTGACAGGAAATTTATCCTCAAAAATGCTCACATAAGAAAATAAGCTCTCAAATAAATAATCTATGTTCTTACTTCAAAGACTTAAGTAAAGAAGGCAAGCAGAAGGAAGTAAATAGTAAGCATGCATGGATAAATCAATGATATTTAGAAAAGAAAAATAATAAAGAAAATTATTTAAAAAGAGTAGGTTCTTCAAAAAGATTTAAAAAAAAACTTATAAACGTCTGGTAAGACTTAAAAAGAAAACATAAAAGACATAAATTACCAAAACAAGAAAAAAAAACAGGGATATCACTACATAACCTGTAGCTATTTAAAGAATAATAAGGGAATATTGGAGACAACCATACTCACAAAAATTTGACAATGTAAGTCAAGTGGCTGAATTCCTCATAAATACGCAAATTACCATAACTCACTCAAAATGAAAAAGTTAATTTAAATTGGTCTGTATCTTTTCAGAAAACTTATGTGATAATTTAATATGCCCCAAACTCCATGTCTGAATGATTTTATAGTGGAATTTTATCATGCTATTAAAAAAGAAATAGTATCAAATCTACACATCTCTTTCAGATAATAGGAAGAAAAACTTCCAAATCTACTTTGTCCTGATAACAAAAAAGAAAGAGATTACACAACAATAATTTAAAGACACAATATCCATGAAAATATACCCTCAAATTATTAATAAATTATTACCAAATAAAATTCAGCAATGTATATTAAGAATTATTTATGAAACTGTGGGGTTTATCCAAGGGAATGAAGGCTGATTCAATATTTGAAAATCAATTAATGTAAACTATCCCATCAACAGAATGAAGAAGAACAATAATACGTAATATCAATAGATGAATAAAAAACTGACAAACTCTAATATTCATTATTATTTTTAAAAAGTCTATGTAAACTAGGAATAGAAAGAAATTTGCTCAGCTTGATAATGAATATCTGCAAAAACACACAGATAATATAATAATTCATTGTGGAGAACTCGATTCCTTCCTTCTAAGATCAGGATCATAGCAAGGATAACTCCTTTCACCACTCCTATTTGACATTGTTCTGGAGGTCTTAGTTAATGCACTAAAATAATAATATAAAAAGAGTCAATATTGTTAAGATATCAGTTATTTTCAATTTGTGTATAGATGCAGTGTAGTCCTAGTCAAAACTCCAGTGAGTTATTTTGTGGATATCAACAGATCGATTCTAAAGCTAATATGGAGATGCAAAACACTACCCAAGATAGCCAATACAATATTTAAGGAGAAGAACAAAGTTGTAGATCTGATGCTACCTAACGTCAAAGACTTCCTATAAAGCTGCAGTAATCAAGTTAGTGTAATATAGGTGAAAGGATAGACAATTAGATCAATCAAACACAGTAGAAAGCCTGAAACACATCAACACATAATCAGTCAACTTCTCTTTGACAGAAGAGCAAAGATAATTCAATGGAGAAAGGATAGCCTTTTCAACAAATGATGCTGTAACAACTGGACATTTGTGACCAAAAAAAGAAAATAAATATAGACAGTGACTTTAGATCCTTTATAAAAATGAACTAAAAATTGATTAGATGCTTAAATGTAAAATGCAAAATTCAAAATTATTTGAAGGTAACATACAAGATCTGACAATTAAGTTCATGATATTACTACCGTGCAGTTATGTTGGCAAGACTGTACAACTTCAGAAGATTTCATAACTTTGGTATATCATATTTCACAACTGTGTTTGTGTTTGCACATGGTGGTGTCTTGCTGAGTGGCAATTATTATTCTTAGTACATGTTTTTGTGCTCGGTTGTGATGATGTTGCAGCTTGAATTAGAATAACAAATAAACACGCTTAAATTTTTGTTAAACTTGGCAAGAGTGGAAGTGAAATTAAGGACATGGTAGTCCAAGTATATGTAGATAATGCCCTGAAGAAAATAGCAGTGTAAAATTGGATTCAACATTTTTCCTTTTCTTTCTTTTTTTCTTTCTTTCTTTTTCTTTTCTTTCCTTCCTTCTTTCCTTCCTTCCTTCCTTCCTTCCTTCCTTCCTTCCTTCCTTCCTTCCTTCCTTCCTTCTTTCTTTCTTTTTTCTTTCTTTCTTTCTTTTCTTTATTAAATCATAGTTGTGTACGTTAATGCGATCATGGGCCACCATACACTGGTTTTATAGACCGTTTGACACATTTCCATCACACTGGTTAACAGCCTTCCTGGCATTTTCTTATTTATTGTGTTAAGACATTTACATTCTACATTTACTAAGTTTCACATATACTCTTGTAAGATGCACCACTGGTGTAATCCCACCAATCACCTGCCAACGTTCCCCCTCCCTCATGCTGCCCATTCCTCTCCCCCTTCCCCATACACTTAGGTTATAACTGGGTTGTAGCTTTCATGTGAAATCCATAAATTGATTTTCATAGTAGGGCTGAGTACATTGGTTACTTTTTCTTCCATTCTTTAGATATTTATTAAGAAAAATATGTTCCAAATCCATCCATGTAAACATGAAAGAGGTAAAGTCTCCATCTTTCTCTAAGGCTGCATAATGTTCCATGGTGTACATATACCACAATTTATTAATCCATTCGTGGATTGATGGACACTTGGGCTTTTCCCATGACTTAGCAATTATGAAGTGGGCTGCAATAAACACTCTGGTATAAATATTTTTTGTGATGTGATTTTTGGTCTTCTGTGTATATGCCTAGTAGAGGAATTATAGGATTGAATGGCAGATCTATTTTTAGATCTCTAAATGTTCTCTAAACATCTTTCCAAAAGGAATGTATTAATTTTCATTCCCACCAGCAGTGTAGAAGTATTCCCTTTTCTCCACATCCACACCAACATCTCTGGTCTTGGGATTTTGTGATATGGGCTATTCTTACTGGAGTTAGATGATATCTCAAAGTAGTTTTGATTTGAATTTCTCTGATGATTAAAGATGATGAGCATATTTCATATGACTGTAGACCATTCACCTGTTTTCTTCAGGGAAGTTTCTCTTCAAGTCCCTTGCCCAGACTGCGATGTGATTACTTGTTCTTTTCTTGCTTATACACTTGAGTTCTCTGTGGATTCTGGTTATTAAACCTTTGTTGGAGACATAACCTGCAGATATCTTCTCCCATTCTAAGGGCTTTTTGCTTGATTTACTTACTGTGTTCTTGGCTGTGCAGAAACTTTTTACTTTGATCAGCTCCCAGTAGTATATTTTTGAAACTGCTTCAATTGCCCGGGGGTTCCTCCTCATAAAATACTCACCCAGACCAATTTCTTCAAGGGTTTTCCCTTCACTCTCTTCTAGTATTTTTATAGTTTCATTTCTTAAGTTTAAATCTTTAATCCAGTGAGAGTATATCTTAGTTAATGGTTTAAGGTGTGCATCCAGTTTCAGTCTTCTACAGGTTGCCAGCCAGTTCACCTAGCAACATTTGTTAAATAGGGAATCTTTTCCCAATGGAATGTTTTTAATTGACTTGTCAAACATCAACTAGTGATAAGTAGCTGTGTTAATCTCTTGGTTCTCTATTCTGTTCCATACATCTACCTCTCTTTGGTCTTTGTACTAGTACCATGCTGTTTTGATCACTATCAATTTATAGCATATTCTGAGGTCTGGTAGGGTGATTTCTCCTGCTTTGTTATTATGTCTGAGTAATGTCTTAGCTATTGGAGGTTTTTTATGATTCCATATAAAATGAAGTATTATTTTTTCAAGATCTTTAAAGTATGACAGGGGAACTTTAATAGGGATTTCATTAAAAATGTATATTGCTTTGGGGAGTATGAACATTTTAACAATGTTGATTCTTCCCAGCCATGAGTATGGTATGTTTTTCCATTTGTTAACATTTTCAGCTATTTCATTTCTTAGAGTTTTATAGTTCTCTGTATAGAGATTTTTCACATGATTTGTTAGATAAACTCCCAAATATTTGATCTTCTTTGGCACTACTGTGAATGGAATAGAGTCCTTAACAGTTTTTTCAGCTTGACTATTGTTGATATATATAAAGGCTACCGATTTTTGAATGTTGATTTTGTAACCTGAGATGCTGCTGTATTTCTTGATCACTTCTAAGAGTTTTGTAGTAGAATCCCTCGTGTTTTTCAGATATACAATCATATCATCTGCGATGAGGGAATGTTTCATCTATTCTGACCCTATATGGATAAACTTGATCACCTTTTCTTCCCTAATTGCAGGGGCTAAACCTTCCATTACAATGTTAAGGAGCAGTGGAGACAATGGACAGCCTTGTCTGGTTCCTGATCTGAGTGGAAATGATTCCATTTTAGCTCCATTCAATATGATATTGGCTGTGGTTTTGCTGTAGATGGCCTCTATTAATATTAGAAATTTCCCTTCTATACCAATTTTCTTAAGTGTTCTGATCATGAAGCAATGCTAGATATTATCAAAAGCTTTTTCTGCATCAATTGAGAGAACTATATCATCTTTGTTTTCTATTTTGTTTATGTGTTGAATTAGGAGGTTCTGATAATTCTTGTCTTTATTGTCATTTTGTTGCAAAATTTGTCAGTTTCCTCCTTAATCTAATCTCTGACTCAGCTATCATTCAGCATAAGGTTATTTAACTTCCATGTTTTTGCATGAGTCTGCAGATTCCTGTTGTTACTGAATTCAACTTTTATTTCATGATGGTCTGAGAAGATGCAAGGAATAATTTCTATTCCTTTAAATTTAGTGCAGTTAGACTTGTGATCTAAGATGTGATTGATTTTGGAGTATGTTCCGTGTGCTGATGAGAAGTATGTGTATTCATTTTTGTTGGGATGAAATGTTCTGTAGATGTCTGCTAAATCCAAATGTTGGATGGTCAGATTTAAGTCTCAAGTTTCTTTGCTCAGCTTCTTATTTGAGGATCGATCCAACACTGCCAAAGGAGTGTTAAAATTTCTAACTGTTATGGAGCTGGAGGAAATCAAGTTGCTCATGTCAGTTAGAGTTTCTCTTATAAATTGAGGTACATTCTGTTTGGGTGCATACATATTAATAATTGAAATCTCATCATATTGAGTATTACCCTTAACAAATATGAAGTGACCCTTTTTATCCTTCCTTACTTTTGTTTGTTTAAATCCTATTGTATGTGTAAATAGAATTGCAATATCTGCTTTTTTCTGATTACCATTTACCTGAAATATGGATGACCATCCTTTCACCCTGAGTCTATATTTATCTTTTATGCTAAGATGTGACTCTTGTATGCAGCAAATATCTGGCCTGAGTTTTTGTATCCAGTCAGCTAACGTGTGCCTCTTTAGAAGACAGTTTAAGCCCTTCACATTAATATAGAATATTGATAAGTCTGGTAAAATTTTGGGTATCGAGTTTTTCAAAAGTCCAGTGGACATTTTTAATCCTTTCGCCTGTTTGGAAGTTGGAGTTTGATCAAAAGTTTCTGAGTGAGTTTATTTTGTGGTAGAAGATTGGGCTTGTAATTATGGAGGATAGGTCTGAGAATATCCTGAAGAGCTGGTTTTGTTATGGCAAATTTCTTCAACATATGAATGTCATTAAAGTATTTAATTTCTCCATCATAAATGAAACTCAGTTTAGCTGGATACAGGATCTGGGGTTGAAAGTTATTTTGCTTTAGGAGATTGAAAGTTGATGACCACCTTCTTCTGGTTTGAAAAGTTTTAGCAGAGAGATCTTCAGTTATTCTAATATTCTTCCCTTTGTACATAATGGCTTTCTTTCTCCTGGCAGCTTTGAGAATTTTCTCCTTCATATTAACTTTAGTGAACTTAATTATGATATGCCTGGGGAATGTCTTATTCGAATTGAGTCATGCTGGGGTTCTGAAACTGTCTGCTATCTGACTTTCAGAATATCCTGGCATGTCTTGAAAATTTTCTTTCATAATTTCATGTAGAAGGGCCTCTGTGCCTTGCGAGGCCACTTTATCAATTTCAGGGATTCCAAAGAAGTGGATATTAGCCTTCTTCGAATTATCCCAGATCTCTCTGAGAGAATAATCTATTTTTGCTCTCCATTTCTCATCCTCTTTGAGAGTTTGGGGGTGTTCAATGGTTTTGTCTTTAATGTCAGATATCCTTTCTTCTGCTTGCTCCATGCTGTTGCTGAGGGATTCTACTGTATTTTTCAGACTCTTGAGGGCTGCACATTCTTGCTTCAGTGCATCAAAATCTTTGATGGTTTTGTCTTTAAATTCATTAAATTCTTGAGACAACTTTTGAATTTCTCTTCAAATTTCTAATTCCGACTTTTAAATTGGTTCTTGAATTTTTAATTCCAGAATTTCCTCCATTTTATTAATCTTGTTTGCAATCCAAATTCAGAATTCTATTTCTAACATCTTGGCCAGCTGTTTATGAATGGGATCTTCAGTTACATCTGCCATATCTTTTCTGGGGGTGGGGGTGATCTATTCTTCTTATTCATGTTACCGGAGTTTTTCCACTGATTCTGCTCCATGATTGTTTTACACCATTTGTTTTTTCCCCTGGAGCTGTGTCAAGGACCTGTACAGTGCTATGGCCTGAGATACAGGGGACCTGTTTGATGTGGTGGGGCTAAGTGGTTCTGTCGTGTTTTCTGCTGGTCTCTGTTTGACCCTACTGAAACATTTACTCTGGGTTGAATTTTCAGCTGTGGAGAAATACCAGCAATTAAGTCAACCCACCCCCCACAGGCAACAATTGGAAAAGGAAAATCGAACCTTCCTACAACCACACACCCAGAGCACCACATAGTCCTCAGGCAATTGGCTCAGTTCAAAAGGTCCAAATCAATTGTCTCAGTCAGCACCTGTCTTAGGTGGGAGAATTTAAAAGGTCTCTTGCACCTGGAACACAGTGGTCTCGTGACTACTCAGATATAACTTTCTCCGATGCTCTGTGGAGTCAGTAGGACCCACCCAGCAAATATATCAGTCTGGGAAGGTTGATGCTTCCTTCCCCACCTTGCACCTCTTTCACACCCAGTCACTGATAGCCCGGCAGTTGCCTGTAGTGAACAGATATTCCAGGGTTTGCACCTGAATTAAACACAAGGAATTCTATTTCTGCTCAGCCAGGCCACTGTGTTCTGCCTCTATCTAGCAGGGGAAGGTGAGGCCTGACGACCTCGGGTGCTTGATGGTGGCTGGGGGTTGTTCACTCAGTTCCAGCCTTACCCCTGATTGCTCTTACTGACAGAACAGAGAAGAACAACTTTGCAGAAATTTGTTTCTGTCTCTGATAAATTCTGCAGCAGAAGAGAAGCTGTTTTGAGTTCCAAGACCCTGCACTTCAGGCCCTGTCTTTGTTCCTGCAGGTTTTTATTCTGTTACCTGTCAGTTCTAGCCTCCTGTCTTTTTTTGTCTATAGGCTGACGATCCCCTGAGGGTTGGGTGTGTCTTAGCCTCAGTAAAGTGGTCCTCTGGGTCAGCCACACCCTGGGAACTTCCTGGCTCTGAGTGTGTGTTTCTAGTCCCCGTGTTCCACCCAGGCCAGTACCGCCTCAGGCAAAACCTTTACTCACGGGGCCTGTGTTTCCGTCCCAGATCTTTTCTGTGGTGGTTGCCACCTGAGTAGAAGTCCGGCCTCCTCTGGTTGTCCAGGGAGACAGGGGGTGTGGCTTAGGAAAATCTGGGAGTGAGTGCTATTGTTGCCAAAAGACGGCTGCTGCTCTGCACCTCGGGGCACCACTACTCCAGTGTGGTTCCCTCTCAGCCAACCATCCTCTCCTCACTCCCATGCTGTAGAGTCACTACTAACCACCTGCAGTTCAGGCCCTGTCCATACCCCTAAAGAAATCACCCAAGAATCTGAACTCCTGGGGGACAGGCCTCCAGACCTCAGAGTGAGTGTGGAGGGGAGTGCTAGGAGCACAGATTTGCAGGTAGAGAATATATACAGTTTTATTCCTGGCAGGAGAATGCCATGGCACCCTAGTAGGGGAGGTAGGTCCAGTTTTTAGAGGGTATCTTCTGTGGAGTGTAGTGGGAGGACCTTTGAACTCTGCTCATTTTTTTGTGAGGCACTCTGAGCCATTCTCATGGGAGCCGAAGCTCCCATCCACTTGGTGATAAATTTTGTATTTTTTGTTTGTATCCTTGTAGTTGCAGCTTGCCTAGGGGGGTTGATGTGCATTCTTCAACCTTCTCTCTTGGTGCAAATCTCATCCACCAGGTTACTTCCTAAATTTCTGTCTTTTAACTGTCTTTCTGGACGGGAGCCTCTGTGGAAAACTGGCTTCCGTCAGCCATCTTGTCTCTGCCCCCATAAGTATTGCAAAAGGGCTAGAAGATGGGTTTTACAATCCTCAGGAATAAATGCCCTTATATACAATTTAGGTCCATGATGCTGTGCCTCAAAGGGGTAGGACGCCGGCCCAATATGCTGGAAGTGGCTGGTTGTAACTCTGCCCTGGCTAGAAAAACCAGGAAGGCAAATGGAAAGTACACAGAGAGGAAGATGAACTGCGGCAAAGCCTTTGTCATATGATAGTGACCTCGTGGGCTCTCCAGGCATGAGGGCATGTGTGTGGCTCACCCTCAGTGACAAGTCAGGGTTTCTCTATGGGAACGTGGACAGGAGCTCACGGAGCTGCTCTGCCTTCGCTTCACTGTACACTGCTCCACATACAGTACATGCAACCTCAACATTTTTTCTGAGGGGAGAGAGAGCATCACTAATAAAGAGAGGTCAAGGCAGCCAATAATGAGCAGGACTGATGAAAACTTTCAAATATTTGTTGAATTATGTGTCAAAATGTTCAGTTGAATGTGAAAACCATAGAAGATCAAGTAAATAACTATAAAGAAAGAGAAAAATCTTAACTGAAAATCTTGGCCAATTCATGGCTCTTGCATCATAACAGTGTATCAGTTCACACAGCACTGAGAGTAAGGGAGTCTTCAGACAACAAACAAATAACTGTATTGAAATACCATTTCTACTCACCTGATCTGGGCCCCAGGGACTTTTTAATTTACCTAAAGATAAAGGAAATCTTGGAAGAAAGACATTTTGACAACATTCAGAATATGAAGGGGAATATGATGAGAGCTTTCATAGCTATTCAAGAAAAAGAGTTCCAAAATTGCTTTGAAGTGTGGACTAGGTTTTGGCATCAGTGCTAAGGTGACTGTAGTGATATTCATTATTTAGGTTTGTAGCACATTTTTAAGGATAAGTTTATGAAGTTAATTGTCAGACTTCTTATGACAAAATCTAGATGATTTGGATTTGGCTATAAAATTCTTACATATGACATCAAAACCAAGATTTATTAAAGAGAAGAATTGATAATCTGAACTTGGTTAAAATTGCAACCTTCTGGTATGTGAAAGACACTATTAAGGTAATTAAATGAAAAATCATAGGCTAGGAGAATCTCTTTGTAAAACACAAAAAGGACAGGTATTACAAATATACAATGAATTCTTAAAACTTAACAATATTAAATTATGTTTGTAATTTTCCTTCATAATAATATATTTTTTCCAATTGTAATATGAGGTATATCCAGGTGAAGTAGAATGATTTTGAAGTCTTTCTTCTCTTTCTGTTGTCTATAATATTTGGCATGATCTGTTTTTTGAAATTATCTTCTATTTTTATTTATAAATATTAATTGTCTATTTTTTGAGACTTTAAAAAAAAAAAAAAGAAGTTAACTGATGACTCCATACTGAACCTCAAAGTCAAAGCATTCTATGATAGACATGCTTTTATCTGACAATGTGAATGTTCCTTTTTTGCATTATTATTATTATTAATGCTCAATATTAAATTGCAACAATCATGTGATTTCTTTTCCAAATGTATTTATCTTCATTCATTCTTTACAAGGTTTTTGTTTCTGGCTCTTATCTTAAACATTGTTATTGTTATTAAATTTTAATCCTTTTTAATTTTGTGAAGACAAAATGGAAATCAAATAAATACATGTATATGTAAAGAGAAAAAAAATAAAATGACCAACTTGATTAAAAAATGGGAAAAAAACATCTGTATACTTCATCAAAGGGAATATTACAAATGGCAAAAGCATCTGAAAAGGTGCTAAATGTTATGTCATTGTGGAATTACAAATTAAAACAATATGATACCACTATACATTTATTAGAATGGCTAAAATCCCAAACACTGCCAAAACCTCATGCTCACAATAAAGAAAGTGAAAAAATCTTCCATTTATTACTGTTGAGAATGAAAAATGTTATAGCCACTTTGGAAGATAGCTTGGCAGTTTTTAAAATGAGCATAATCATAGTATATTATGCAGAAATCATGCTCCTTAGTATTTACCTAAATGAGTTGAAAACTCACATCTACCAGTAACCTGTACCTGAATGCTTATGAAGGTTTATCATAATTGCTTACATATGTCCTTTATTAGTCATTAGTCCATAAAGTACTTTACCATTTCAACCTGATATTTTATTATTATTTTTAAATGTCAGATTACTATGAGGATACAAATGATCTAGTTACATTGTTTGCATTTCTAAGGTAAATTTCAAGTTGTAGTTGAGCCCTTCATGCAGAAGGTGTGCCGATTACCCTTACATTGTGCACATTAGGTGAGAACTCACATTCTTCTTAGTAAAGTATCACAAGAATGGTAAAGCAAATATCCAATGTACTTAATACTAATATGAAACTAATAAACAACTACAAGCACACATGAGAGAAAAACACAAGTATATTCAAATGGGAGGTAGGTAGGATGAGGAGGGAAAGTGAAGAAAAGAAGGGCACAACCTGACTTTTCAAAAATCAACTTCATTACAGAGTATGATAAATCTGCATTAGATTTTTTTTATGCAGTATATAGTGAAATTGGGTAGCATGGTATTCTTAAGATACTCCATAAAGTCTAAAGTTTTCCAGTCTTTCTTCCTTCAGAATACAGATTTTACACTATGTTGTAGTTGGGGTCTTAAAAAGAAAGAAAGAAGGAAAGAACGAAAGAAAGAAAGATAGAAAGAAAGAAAGAAAGAAAGTAAGAAAGACAGAAAGAAAGAAAAGCCAAGCGTGGTGGCTCACACTTGTAATCCTAGCACTCTGGGAAGCCCAGGCAGGTGGATTGCCTGAGCTCATAGATTCAAGATCAGCCAGAGCCAGAGTGAGACCTCATCTCTAAAAATAGCTGGGCATTGTGGGGGCACCTGTAGTCCTAGCTACTTGGGTGGCTGAGGCAAGAGAATCACTTGAGTCCACGAGTTTAAGGTTTCTGTGAGCTATGATGCCATGGTACTCTGACAAAGGTGAGAAAGTGAAACTCTATCTCGGGGGGAAAAAAAAGAAAAAACAAAGAATTTGAAAATGAATGATTAAGTGTCAGCCAAGACTACTACTATAAATTTCTGTATATTTTTATTTAACTTGTTTAAATTCTGACAAAACCTCTTATTGCATGTGGAGATCTGTAAAATAACTATTTAGTATTTTCACTAAAAATAAGGGAATTTTTTATTAGCTACAATATCTATTGGAAGAGGGATGATGTTGATGGCAATTGTGGATAATAAAAAATACTAATATGAAATCAATATATAGACACACACTCAAATGATTGATGAAACACAAATATAGTCTAGCAAAGGGGAGGTGTGAGGAGGAAGAGGGAAGGGGAAGAGGAAGGGCATTTGGTGGGATCTCACCTAATGTGCACAATGCAAGGGTATATTTTAAAATAACTAAGAGTAAATATTTAATGTCTTACCACAAAAAAAAAAAAAGTAAGGTGTGGGCTATGTTAATCGGCTTGATGTAAGCATTCCACATTGTACCCCACATTGTAATGTATATAGTTGTTTTAACTAAAATTTAATTAAAAAGTATCAGCACCCATAATTCAGTGGTTAGGGCACCAGCCACATATGCCAGGGCTGGCAGGTTCAAACCTGGCCTGGACCTGCTAAACGACAGTGACAACTACAACATAAAAATAGCCAAGTGTTGTGGCGGGTGCCTGTAGTCCCAGCTACTTGGGAGCCTGAGGCAAAAGAATCACTTAAGCCCAAGGGTTTGAGGCTGCTGTGAGCTTTGATGCAACAGCACTTTACATAGAGTGACATAGTAATACTCTGTCTCAAACAATAATAATAATAATAATAATAATATTAATAATACAGAAAAATAATAACAGTTTGTGGGCATAGTATTCAACCCTCAGGGTCTGCTAATGGGCTGATTTTAGGGCAGAATCATTAGTCTTTGGTATAGGTTGCTGTCCAGGTAGGTCAGCCAATCCACTGTAATGCAGTTACTTTGGTAGGAAGGGGGTGAGGCCAGTTGAGTCAGTTCCTTGGTCTGGTATATCATCCAATCCACTGGAATGCACAGCCTGCAAGATATCTCAAAATGGTGATGTTTTCTACATATAAAATTTATGTATCTTTACAACTACCAGACGTGCCCTCTAGAGTAGAAATTGTAGAGAAGCAAAAAAAATGGACAATGTCTAATATCAAGAAAATGGAGAGATAGTGGCTGATTATTATCATTGTTTTAGCTGAACCTATTCCTCCACAGGGTTTGATTATTATCATTATTTTAACTAGATCTATTCTTTTATAGAATTTTGGAGCCCTTACTCTAGTTCTCATTTTGTACCCCTTCATCAATTTTTAATAGCAGTTTCATTAAGGACCTAAGTCCTTTCCTTTCCTGAACCCTCATCATCCTAAAGCCTGCCAAGAAATGTGGTATGGATTTCCATCAATGGTATGGTGCTGAACATTTTACAGCCAACAATTTGGTATAAAAAGATAGCCTTGAATTTTAATAGTTGCTAGTTTCAGTGGTGCAGATACTCTCACTATGATCAGTAAGAGATGTAAACAGCAGGCTATCATGCACAAGTATGAATTAGCTCCAGCACACCACTGAGTCTTCCAGGGTGTTTATAGATTAGGCTTTGAAAAACATAGTAATGTCTAAGCTAAAGGAACTTATTCCAATTACTTTCTAGGAGAAACCAATAATTACTGTAGGATATGCAGGAAACTTTTTATTGAGATGTAATTAACCTCCCACACAACTCATCCATTTAAAATGTATAATTTTATACATTTTAAATTATTTTTATATAGTCATAATGTTTAACTATCACCATGATCTAATTCCAGGACATTTTCATCATCTCAAAAACAAAAACCATAATCTGTTAGTGGTCACTCCCGATTCTTTCCCTGTCCCTTAACAAACAAGCTGTAGATGTCCCTATTGTGGACAGCAGTTTCTTTCATTTAGCACATTTTCCAGATATATTCATGTTGTAGCAACAAAAACAGCTCTCTTAGCACAGAAGACAAATCCTGTCATAAGACATTGTTCTGTTAGTGTTCAGTCACCCTTCGGTCCTGCATTCAAATCATGTTGTATTATGTGTAAAATATGATTATTGTTTTAAAAAATTGTTATCTCTTCTCTAGGTGTCACTATATCACATGGAAGTGCCACAAATGATGTTCAAAATTATTAATATGACTTTATTATGAAAATATTGTGTTCAATAAACTATTTAAGAGTTAAGAATTTGTGCAAAATATACTTTAGATTGGATTCAATTAGACATGATTTTTAAAAAGCTTAGATACTTAAGACTATAAACTGAATTCCCAGAAATATTTATATGAGTATAATAATTCATTTCTTGAGAATGTTGGTGATAAAAGAGGTTATTGATTAAGAAATAATATTTGGCTTTGATAGATTAAAAAGATAGTTGCATGGATAAAATAATGTGAAAAAATAGAAAGCCATATATATGCATATATATGGTACTTTATGTTAATAATATACTTTAAATTTTTGTGCCTAAAATTAAAAAAAATCAAATATGTGTCCTCAGAAAAGAAGTCCTCTGTGTGTAAGAGTAAAAGTAACAGAATCTTCGGGTCTTAAAAGATGTGTAGGATTGGAAAGATGAAAAGAATATGAAGGTATTATAGACTAGGAAAACAATAAAAAGGCTTTATTTTTTCAGAAATGTAAGGAAGTATTTATTATACCTTAGTTAAGTATTTATGTTTAAATATTACTTAGTTCATGAAGATAGTCTTATTCTCCTCACTCCTATTTTTTTAGTCAATAATTAGTACAGAAATTATTATTCAAATACTGATTGATGTGAAATGAGTTAAGAATAATATTAGTAGGAAAGAGATAGAAGGATTAAGACATAGAAAATTATTTTCTTGCTTTTAAACAAGTATCATTAAGAAATAGTTATATATGATTTTCTTCTATTTAGGGAGTTAAAAGTTCTGACAAAGTTACCTTAAGGAGTATATTTTGGTAAAACAGATCTTGTTTTCCCACTGAATTTTATACTACAGAGTTAAATATTACCTCATTGAAAGTTTCCTAAAATATTGAATGAAAACTTTGGGCATGTAGGTAATGTAAATAAAGAACACTGAGCATTACAGTTCTCACAAGCACCTCACTTTTTATTGCAATACTTTGCAGGATTCTTTTTACTGCAGAACCTCTACTTACGTTTAATGTTATTACTGTGAATAAGTGTTATGTTTTCTATTTTTAGGGATTCTCTAATTCTTCCTATAAACTATCATACTTGAACTATTTTTATTTTTAAAAAATTTCAAATTAAAATAAAGGTACATAAAATTAGGTTTCATAAATTGCTTTTGCAAGGTGAAAGCCTGACTTATAGTTGGGCCCTTCACTCAGGAAGTGTACTATATAGGCATGTGCTCCTTCACTGCCCCATTCTTTTGCTTATTCTAGTCTTTGTATTTGCAGTAAGTGAGGTGTGTCATTTTTATCTGGCTGTTTGGAAATCTTTTTATTGTCTTTAGCTTTCATAGCTTAATTTTGATGTGTCTTAATGTTAATTTGTTAATTTCTTGAGATTTAACCTGGGTGGTGTGTGTGGCTCAAAGGAGTAGGGCGCCTGCCCCATATACCAGAGGTGGCAGGTTCAAACCCAGCCCCCAGCCAAAACATGCAAAAAAAAAAAAAAAAAAAAATGAGATTTACCCTATGCAGAGTTCATTCAGTTTCTTGAATCCATAGATTTATGAGTTTTGCCAAGTTGAAAAATTTTCAGCCATTATTTCTTTTTTATGTTGTCAGATGCAGGAATGTGTTTATCTGTGTGTGTTTGTGTGTATGCATATATATTATATATGTGTGTCTATAGCATATGCATATATATATATATATGTGTGTGTGTGTGTGTGTGTGTGTGTGTGTGTGTAATGGTGTGACAATTAAGTTTGTGAACTCATCCTAGAAAATGTTCTACATATCTCATTGCTAAATATTTCACTACACCACCTTCAAAATACTCCCCTTGGGAAGCTATCCACTAAAGCCAGTACCTACTCTACCTTTCTTTTTTTTATTAATGTTAAATCATAGCTGTGTACATTAATGCGATCATGGGGTACCATACATTGGTTTTATAAACAGTTCGACACATTTTCATCACACTGGTTAATATAGCCTTCCTGGCATTTCTTAGTTATTGTGTTCAGACAATTATCTTCTACATTTACTAAGTTTCACATGTACCCTTGTAAGATGCACCGCAGGTGTAATCCCACCTATCACCCTCCCTCCACTCATCCTCCCCCCTCCCTCCCCTCCCTCTCTCCATTATCCATATTCTTAGGTTATAACTGGGTTATACCTTTCATATGAAAGCCAAAAATTAGTTTCAAAGTAGGGATGAGTACATTGGATACTTTTTCTTCCATTCTTGAGATACTTTACTAAGAAGAATAAGTTCCAACTCCATCCATGTAAACATGAATGAGATAAAGTCTCCATCTTTCTTTAAGGCTGCATAATATTCCATGGTGTACATATACCACAGTTTATTAATCCGTTTGTGGATTAATGGGCACTTGGGCTTTTTCCATGACTTAGCAATTGTTAATTGGGCTGCACTAAACATTCTGGTGTAATGTAATTTTTGATCTTCTGGGTATATACCTAGTAGAGGAATTATAGGATTGAATGGCAGATCTATTTTTAGATCTCCAAACATCTTTTCGAAAGGAATGTATTAATTTCCATTCCCACCAGCAGTGCAGAAGTGTTCTCTTTTCTTCACATCCATGCCAATATCTCTGGTCTTAGGATTTAGTGATATGGGCTAAATTTACTGGAGTTAGATGGTATCTAGAGATAGTTTTGATTTGAATTTCTTTGATGATTAAAGATGATGAGCATGTTGTCATACGTCTGTAGGTCGTGTGCCTGCCTTCTTCAGAAAAGTTTCTCTTCAAGTCCCTTGCCCAGCCTGCGATGGGATCACTTATTCTTCTCTTGCTTATACATTTGAGTTCTCTGTGGATTCTTGTTAATAAACCTTTGTCAGAGACATAACCTGCAAATATATTCTCCCATTCTGAGGGCTGTCTACTTGCTTTACTTACTTTGTTCTTGGCTGTGCAGAAGCTTTTTAGCTTGATCAGGTCACAGTAGTGTATTTTTGAAGGTGCTTCAATTGTCCAGAAGGGTCCTCTTCATAAAATACTCGCCGAGATTGATTGCTTCAAAGGTTTTCCCTGCACTCTCTTCCAGTATTTTTATAGTCTAATGTCTTAAGTTTAAATCTTTAATACAGTGAGAGTCTATGTTAGTTGATGGTGAAAGGTGTGGGTCCAGTTTCAGTCTTCTACAGGTCACCAGCCAGTTCACCCAGCACCATTTGTTAAATAGGAAATCTTTTTCCCCATGTAATGTTTTTAATTGGCTTATCAAAGATCAGACAATGGTAAGTAGCTGGATTCATCTCTTGGTTCTCTATTCTGTTCCAGACATCTACGTCTCTGATTTTGTGCCAGTACCATGCTGTTTTGATCACTATTGATTTATAGTATAGTCTGAGGTCTGCTAGCATAATTCTTCCTACTTTGTTTGTATTTATGAGTAATGTCTTGGCTATTCAAGTTTATTTTTTTTATTCCATATAAAACTAAGTATTATTTTTTCAAGATCTTTAAAGTATGCCAGTGGGGCTTTAATAGGGATTGCATTAAATTTGTATATTGCTTTGGGTAGTATGAACATTTAACTATGTTGATTCTTCCCAGCCATGAGTATGATATGTTTTTTCATTTGTTAAAGTTTTCAGCTATTTCTTTTCTTAGACTTTCATAATTCTCTTTATAGAGATCTTTCACATCTTTTGTTAGATAAACTCCCAAATATTTCATATTTGGCACTACTGTGAACGGAATAGAGTCCTTGACTGTTTTTTCAGCTTGACTATTGTTGGTATATATAAAGGCTACCAATTTATGAATGTTGACTTTGTAACCTGAGACTTTACGATGGCTAAAACTTTGACCAAAATGTTAAAGAGCAGTGGAAACAATAGGCAGGCTTGTCTAGTTCCTGATCTGAGTGGAAATGATTTCAGTTTAACTCCATTTAATACAATATTGGCTGTGGGTTTGCTGTAGATGGCCTCTATCAGTTTAAAAAAAAGTCCCTTCCATACCAATTTTCTTAAGTGTTCTGATCATGAAGGGATAGTGGATATTATCAAAAAGCTTTTTATACATCAATTGAGAAAATCATATGGTCTTTTTTTTTTTTAATTGGTTTATGTGCTGAATTATACTTATGGATTTACATATATTGAACCAGCCTTGAGAACCTGGGATAAAACTGACTTGGTCATGAAGTATAATTCGTTTGACATGTTGCTGAATTCTGTTTGTTAGCATCTTGTTGAATATTTTTGCATCTATATTCATTAGTTATAATGGTCCATAGTTTTCTTTTCTTGTTGGGTCTTTTCCTGCTTTGGGGATCAGGATGATGTTTGCTTCATAGAACGTGTTGGGTAGTCTTTCTTCTTTTTCTACGTTTTGGATCAGGTTGAGTAATATAGGTACTCATTCCACTTTAAAGGTTTGGTAGAATTCTGACGTGAAGCCATCTGGTTTCAGGCTCCCCCTCCCCCCTGCTTAGGGAGATCTTGTATGGTTGATGCTATTTCAGAACTTGATATTGGCTCTTCAACATTTCCACTTGATTCTGGATAAGTCTTGGAAGGTGATGTGCTTCCAAGTATTGGTCAATTTTCTTCAGATTTTCATATTTCTCAGAATAAAGTTTCTTGTAATATTCATTAAGGGTTTTTTGGATTTCTGAGGAGTCTGTTGTTTTTCATCTTTGTCGTTTCTTTTTGATGACATTAGAAATTTTACTTTTTTTTTCTTGTTTAGGTTAGCCAAAGGTTTACCTATATTTTATTGACCTTTTCAAAAAACCAACTTTTTGAATTATTGATCTGTTGTATAATTATTTGTTTTCAATTTCATTTAATTCTGTTCTACTTTTAGTTACTTCTTTTCTTCTACTGGGTTTGGGGTCAGAATATTCTTTCTTTTCCAGTTGCTTGTGATGTCCCATTAAGTTGTTAAATTCCTCTTTTTCTGTTCTCTTGAGAAAGGCTTTTAGTGCTATAAATTTCCCTCTTAGGACTGCCTTTGCACTATCCCAGTTCTGATAATTCATGTCTTCATTGTTGTTTTGTTCCAAAATCTTGGCAACTTTCTTCTTAATCTCATCTCTGACCCAGCTATCATTCAGCATAAGGTTATTTAACTTCCATGTTTTTGTATGAGTGTGTAGATTTTTGTTGTTACTGAGTTCAACTTTGATGGTTTTGTCTTTATATTCGTTAAATTCTTGAGACAACTTTTGAATTTCTCCTTGAATTTCTAATTCTGACTTTTAAATTGCTTCTTGAATTTTTAATTTCAGATTTTCCTCCATTCTATTATTCTTGTTTGCAATCTAAATTCTGAATTTGATTTCTGACATCTCGGCCACCTGTTTATTAATAGGATCTTCAGTTACATCTGCCATATCTTTTCTTGGGGGGGTGTTGATCTATTCTGGTTATTCATGTTACCAGAGTTTTTCTGTTGATTGCACCCATGATTACATTACACCATTTGATATTTCCCCTGGAGCCTTGTCTTGGACCTGTGCAAGACTACAGCCTGAGATGTTGGGGACCTATTTTATGTGGTGGTGCTAAGTTGTTCTGTCTTCTTTCCAGCTGTTCTCTGTTCACCACATAGTGAAACAGTTACTCTGGGTTGAACTCTCAGCTGTGGAGAAATACCAGCAATTAAGTCACCCCACCCCACAGGCAACAATTGAAAAATTAAAATCAAGCCTTCCTACAATCATACACCCAGGGCACCACTTGTATAGTCTTCAGGCAATTGGCTCAGTTCAAAAGGTCTAAATCAATTTTCTCAGTCAGCACCTGTCTCAGGTGGGAGAGTTTAAGAGGTCTCTGGCAACTGGAATGCAGGGGTCTGGTGACAACTCAAATATGACTTGCTCTGGTGCTCCGTGAAGTCAGGGGGACCCACTCAGCAAATAGATTATTCTGGGACGGTTGATGCC
>CAUYPK010091187.1:0-37031 GCA_963574355.1 Loris lydekkerianus
CAGATACAAGTGGATTTAAAGCAACTAACGTGAAAAAAGACAAAGATGGACACTTCATATTGGTCAAGAGAAAAATACAACAAGAAGACATTTCAATTCTAAATATTTACTCACCCAACTTAAATGCTCCCAGATTCTTTGTAAGGATAAGACCGTAATAAGTCTGAGCAATATAATATCCTACACCACCATTATAATAGGAAATTTTAATACTTCTCTTACAGAGCTGGAGAGATCCACTAAATAGAAAATAAAGATATAAGGGACATATATGATACCCTAGAACAACTGTGCTCGATTGAAGTACATAGGACACTCCCAAAGCCAAAGAATATACATTCTTCTCATCAGCCCATGGAACATTCTGTAAAATTGATCATATCCTAGGACATAAAACAAACCTCAACAGAATCAAAAGAATTGAAAATTTTCCTTGTATCTTCTCAGCAAGGCACTAAAGATGGAACTCAACTCCAACAAAAAACGTTCAGACCCACACAAAGGCATGGAAATTTAACAAATTTATGCTGAATGACAGTTGGGTGCAGGAACAAATAAAAGAGGAAATCATTAACTTCTTTGAGCATAACAACAACGAAGATACAAGTCACAAAAACCTGTGGGATACAGCAAAAGCAGTCCTGAAAAGAAAAGTTATCGCTTTAGATGCCTATATCTGAAAAACAGAAAGAGAGCATATCAACAAACTCACAATCCATCTTATGGAATTGGTTTTGAATACTACAAGAAACTCTATGCCCAGAAATTTGACAATGTGAAGGAAATGGATCAATATTTGGAATCACACTCTCTCTTTAGACTTAGACAGGAAGAAATAGAGCTCCTGAACAGAACAATTTCAAGCACTGAGATCAAAGAAATAATTAAAAATCTCCCCCCAAAAAATGCCCTGATCCAGATGGCTTCTATCAAACCTTCAAAGAAGAGCTTATTCCCATACTCCAAAAATTATTCCAAAAAACTGAGGACAAAGGAATCTTCCCCCAACACATTCTATGAAGCAAACTTCACCCAGATACCAAAACCAGGAAAAAACCCAACTAAAAAGGAGAACTTCAGACCAATTTCACTAATGAATACGAATGCAAAAAGTCTCAATAAAATCCTAGCCAATAGATTACAGTTTATCATCAAAAAAGTCATACATCATGATGAAGTAGGTTTCATTACAGGGATGCAAGGCTGGTTTAACATATGCCAGTCCACAAACGCTATTCACTGTATCAACAGAAGCAAAACCAAAGATCTTATGATCCTCTCAACAGATGCAAAAAAAAGCATTCAATAAAATTCAGCATCCTTTTCTAATTAGAACACCGAAGGGTATAGGCATAGGTGGCACATTTTTAAACTGATTGAAGCTATCTATGACAAACCTACAGCTAATATTATACTGAATGGAGTAAAATTGAAAGCTTTCCCACTTAGAACTGGAACCAGACAAGGTTGTCCTCTATGACCACTTCTATTCAACATAGTGCTAGAAGTTCTAACCAATATAATTAGGTAAGACAAGGAAATAAAGAGCATCCAAATGGGAGCAGAGGAGGTCAAACGCTCCCTCTTTGCTGACAATATGATCTTATACTTAGAGAACCCCAAAGACTCCACCACAAGACTCCTGGAAAAGATTAAAAAATAATAATAATACAATAATATCTCAGGATATAAAATCAATGTCCACTTTTGTATATGGCAATAACATCCAAGATAAGAAGCTAATCAAGACACAATCCTCTTCACCGTAGCCTCAAAGAAAACAAAATACCTAGGAATATACCTAGCAAAAGAGGGGAAGGACCTCTAAAAAGAAAATTACGAAACCCTAAGAAAAGAAACAGCAGAGGATATTAACAACATGGATATTAAGAACATACCATGCTCATGGCTGGGAAGAATCAACATTGTTCCCAGAGCAATCTACCTATTCAATGCCATCCCTATTAAAATACCAACATTGTACTTTCAAGACTTAGAAAAAATAATTGTTTGTTTTGTATGGAACCAGAAAAAAAACCCATACAGCTAAGTCAATTCTTAGTAATAAAAACAAAGCTGGCGGTATCAGCATACCAGACTTTAAGCTGTACTACAAGGCCATAGTGCCCAAGACAGCATGGTACTGGCACAAAATAGAGACATGGCATTTGGAATTGAATAGAAAACCAGGAAATGAAACCAATAACTTACAACCACAAAATCTTCGATAAATCAAACCAGACCATACACTGGGGGAAAGACTCCCTATTCAATAAATGGATGCTGGGAGAACTGGATATCCACATGTAGAAGACTGAAAGTGGACCCATACTTTTCCCCACTCAACAAAAATCGATTCAACATGGATAAAAGACCTAAATTTAAGGCATGAAGTTATAAAAATCCTCAAAGAAAAAATAGGAAAAACACTTGAAGATCTTGGCCTGGGGAAAGACTTTATAAAGAAGACTTTCATGTCAATTTCAACAACAACAAAAATAAACAAATGGGACTTCATTAAACTGAAAAGCTTCTGTACAGCTAAGGAGACAACAACCAAAGCAAAGAGACAACCTACACAATGGGAAAGGATATTTGCATATTTTAAATCAGACAAAAGCTTGATAACTAAGATCTATAGAGAAATCAAATTAATCCACATGAAAAAAGCCAACAATCCCATATATTAATGGGCAAGAGACATGAATAGTACCTTCTCTAAAGAAGACAGACAAATGGCTAGCAAACATATGAAAAAAATGCTCATCATCCCTAATTATTAAAGAAATGCAAATCAAAACCACCCTGAGATATCATCTAACCCCCAGTGAGAATGGCCCACATTACAAAATCTCAAAACTGCAGATGCTGGTGTGGAGGTGAAGAGAAAGGAACACTTTTACACTGCTGGTGGGACTGCAAACTAATACAACCTTTTTGCAAGGAAGTATGGAGAACCCTCAAAGAACTCAAGCTAGACCTCCCATTTGATCCTGCAATCCCATTACCTAGCATCTACCCAGAAGGAAAAAAATCCTTTTACCACAAGGATACTTGCACTACACTGTTTATTGCAGCTCAATTTACACTTGCCAAACGTGGAAACAGCCTAAATCCCCACCAACCCAGGAATGGATTAACAAGCTCTGGTATATGTACACCACGGAATACTATTCAGCCATTAAAATAGATGGGAACTTTACATCCTTTGTATTAACCTGGATGGAAGTGGAAGACATTATTCTTAGTAAAGCATCATAAGAACGGAAAAACATGAATTGTATGTATTCAATTTTGATATGAGGACAATTAATGACCTAGTACACAGTGAGGGCGAGGGAAGGGGAGAGCAGAGAGTGGAAAGGGGGGAGTGGGGTGGGGTCTCAATGTGCGACACACCTTTTGGGGGCAAGACACAAGTATAAGAAGGACTTTACCTAACAAATGCAATTAGTGTAACCTTGTTTATTGTACACTCAATCCCTAACAATAAAAAAAAAAAAAAGAGGAAAAAAATGTTGCAATTAGCAAAGTTTATTTTTTTCAAATACCTTATTACAGCTAAAAGAAATTATGCTTGAAATTCATCAGTTGAGATTATGCCTATCAAGTAATGCTGTAAAACAAAACACTAAAAGGATAAAGATGAATTACATTTAGAAAATTCTTTTGACACTTAACAGTGAAGCAATTTACTAGATCATTTTACATAAACTAATCCCAATAGAAAATTAAGACACTTAGAAGCTATTTACTCTTAAAATTATGAATAATCAGCAATTACTTGCCCTTAAAAAGATGACTGCCAAAGAAAATTAATTGCTGCACTTAAAGCTACTAAATGCTTTAAAATGAATTATTAAATTTAATTTTCACTTTTCTTTCATTTATTTCATTTAGAAATGCAAAAGCAAAAACATGCATTTCTATCCATTAAAATGTAAAAGCTGCTTTTGTGTTTATCTCAGTAGGAGAGAAGAATGTTAAGAGTAAAACATGTATGTATACTTAATTTTACATAAAGACACTTACAGAAATCTTTTTTAAAAATCTGTTGAATATATAAATATATATATATATATATATAAATTTATATGTATATATATATATATCCTGGTAAAGCAAAATTTGACTCCACAGAGTATACAAACCCCACATTTTTTAAAGACATCATTAAGAAGATAGTAAACTTAATAGCTTCAACATTCTTTTTTTAATAGACTATAATGCCAAAATATCATAAATATAAAACACGTCTCAAAAGTTTTATAGATCAATGTAAGAAAGCCCATTGTAATTGTCAATACAAGTAGTAAATTTCTATTTTTGACCCTCCTTTTATTGTTACATTTGTTTCACTTCTGCAGAAACACTATAAAAAGAGCAGGATGACAGGTGACCTATGCTATGAAATAATGCCAATATCATGATTTTATTCCCTGGCAGATTATTTCAAGTAATGTGATTAGTTTGTAGAAATTGATGATACTATATATTTCAAAGTTGAAGAGCAAATGGAAAAGAAAACAGGCAAATAGGTATAAAATCTCCCTAATCCTGATTGAAAAAAGAATAGGCTTTAAATTAGATTAATTATAATGGATTGGTAATTTTGCAGTAAAGTTTTTAAGTGTCAGTCACTACCTGAATTATACATTGTTCCCACCATCCCTAGAAAAAAATACAAAAAGATTATTTAAAAATTGTGTGACTTCTCCTACATCAGATTAAGATATGCACTGACATTTGTAATACTATAACCAACTGACATTGAAGGTCATTTAGTTGGGAAAGATCTGGAAGCAAAAAATAGCAATGGCACCAAGAATGAGAATCTTCCAAGTCACACCAAACTTTCTCCTCTTATTTGGAACCAGAGTGGTTCAAGGAATCACTGAGTATCCACATCCTGGCCAGGCATTACAGGTTGCGTCAGAAATTCACTGACATTCCACAGAGCACTCAAAATTCCCCTCAATAGTAGGGAATTTGCCTGAGACATCATGAATAGACTCTTTTTAACGAGCTATTGAAACCAAGGATATCAAGTCTTTCCAGCAATAGGTCAACTCTGAGCAGAAACACTGAACACCATAAAGAGTTTGTTACTCAAATTGTGAAATTTAGCCTTCTTCGACAATAAATATAAATTTCAAATTTTAACTTGAACTCGTAAAACATTTCCACTTGAAAGTACTATATTTATCAATTGTACTATAATAATTTCTTTATCTCCTCTTTATCTATGGAGCTATCAGTTCCTTGTAGGCTGGGAAGTACCTTGTTTATCTTTGAGTCAACCTTAGAATGACATGCAGTGTGAGATAAACTTCTATTTTTTAAAATTTTATGTAATGGTCATTTGAATAAGAGTATTTTATTTCTATTTTACTTTTCAAGAAAATGAGTTCTAAGAAATCATATGTGATATTATGATTATTAAAAAAAATCTTGGTATGTTATATTTAGGAACCATTAGGTAAATTTTGCTTAAAACTGTGAACCTAAAGCTTAAAAGCCTCACCTAGTGAGTACTCTGGAAATAGTAGCCCTGAGCACTCCTGTTACTAGCAGAAATCATTAGTACTACTCATTGTGGTAGAATCAGTTAAGTCTTCAAAGATGAATGGAACTCATCCCAGCACTAAAAGAATTAAAACATCTGAGGAATTAGCAAATGGCAGCTAATGAGTTTAATTTTACACTGCAGTATAGGTGAGTTTCTAAATGAGCTTTCCTTTGGCTAGTAATAAAATTCCTTAAATTTATTCTATAGAACACATAGTGAACCTATTCAAAGTACAGGCAAGCTGTTATATCTGTGGACCATTTTAAGGAAGCACAACTACCGAGTGATACAGATCAACAGAGGTGGGAATATTAAGAACAAATGCTGGGCAAGAATAGTCTTTACACCGTTAGCATCTTGTACTACAGGGAAGTAAATCTAAAATCATATTCATGTCCAGTGTCACCCAGAGGGAAGCAGCAAGTAGCATATATCAATAAAGCTAGATTCACCTGCCAATTAGAAAGGTAATTGGTAGGGTGGAGCCTGTAGCTCAAAGGAGTAGGAGTAGGGCACCGACCCAGACCCCATATGTGGGAGGAGGTGTCAGGTTCAAACAGAGCCCCGGTAAAAAACTGCCAAAAACAAACAAAAAAAAAGTAATTGGTAGTTTTAATATACAGGTCTTTTCTGTGCTTTATGGAGTTTAGTTATTTTTGAATCAGCATTTACTGAAGATATGCCTTCCTTCTTTATTTCTGTTTAAATCCTACCCATTCTTCCTCTAAGCCCCATCTCAAACACCTGCTCTTTGACGTCCTTCTACTTCTGCCAACTTCTAAGCTTTTGTATGATTCAAACCTATTCTTTGTAAGAGTCACAATTTTATTTTGTTTCTCTTGCTGATAGCTATAGGCACATATATCATTATCTTATCTCTCCTTTCAGACTCTATGCTTCTTAAAGAGTAGGATCAATTTCTAATATAATATCTGTAGCATTATTGTGCAGCAAAGTGAAAATAAAAGATTTTGTATTTGTTGAATTAAGGAGATAGTATGAATACAGACTCTTCCATCCCTTTTCTCTTCCTTGAACAGAACAAGAACATCCTATGGAACTTAAAGAAATTAATGCTATCTATATCTATAGTAGAAACACCAGGAAGTTAAACTAATAAACACAGCCCTGGACATCAATTTACTACCTTCCCCGTACCCTCTGGATTCCCATTTCTTTATTTTCTTACATTGTTAAAACCAAGCATACCTACAATTTCCTGTAATTTGTATTACTTCCTTAGAAATCAGTAATGACATTGCATACTGTGACACTAATCTTGGGCAAAAAGGCTCCTATAAAAGCCTTTAAGTGTTAAGCGCTTTCTATAGAGGTGCAGAGCTACAAAATACACTTGTCAAATATGCTATTAAAACTTTGGGCCAAAGCCCCCAAAATGAGGAAAGAACTATAAGTCTTTGTGCTTGAGATAATACAAATTCTTAATAACCATCTAACTCATGCTTCCCTATTAACACATAGACAATATATTTTTCTATCACTAATTATAAGACCTGGTCCCATAAAAATGTTAAGAAGGGATTCATTTCTACACAAACAATTATTTTTAAGTTTCTGTATTGTATAACAATGAAACCTCACCTTAAATTTTTGAAAACTCTATGAAAATTATGTTCCAATTAGATTTAAAAAATTAAAATTGGAAGCCTTAGAAAGTAAAATTCCCATTAGACACAAAGTTATATAACATTCTAATATTAATCAGCAGATGACTGATAGTTACTAGTTTTTCTGAGAAATAAACAGAAATAGGCTCTGAATGTGGTTATCTTGTTATGCTAGGGAAAAGTACAATTTTAAATCAAGCATCCATTTCTCAGCATCTACCAGCTTGACTATAAGGAAACCGAACGGTTTTTGATAAAATGGTGTTTGATAAAAAATAGTCTGTTCACAAAGCCACCAGCTCTTAACTTACATAAAAGAGCCCCCAAGAGCTCCCTGGCCCTCTTCTGCTGTGTTGCAGACACTGTATGAAGACAGCCGTGTAGGAGCCAGGAACTGGGCTCTAATCAGACACCAAATTTGCTGGCACCTTGATCTAGCTAGGAATTCTCAGCCTCCAAAAAACATGAGAAATAAAATTTTGTTTGTTGCTTCACTACCCAATCTATAGTTTTTGTTGTAGCAGATTGAAAGGAGTAAAAAAAGTTCATTACCTGGAAAGTTTTGGGCTCAGTTCTGGGAGTACAAAGATAAATAAAGTTTAAGTGCTGCCCCAAGGATAAGTACAGGTCAGAAACCATGCCTGCACAGTCCCAATAGGTGAGCAGCTAAAACGAGGGTGACCAGACTAGGAGTGCCTGACTGTGCCTGCAAGAATACGGACCAAAACAGCCTCTGTATGAGATAAATCTTTAGGTAAAAGTTGTCTGGCCATCTAGAAAAGGATATACTGGTCTTACTAGGTTAAAGAAATACAAAATACAAAGGCATGACACATTTGTTCTTTGTGATGTCTGAAATTTTCTTAGGAAATAAGACTAGAAACATAGGAAGAGTCCTATCATGCTGCCATACTAAAGAGTTTTGTTGTTATATAAACAGTGGAGGACAGCAAAATAAATAATTATATTTATCTTTTTGTTGCTTTTGTTTTTGTAGAGACAGGGTCTTGCTACTGTTGTCTAGGCTGGTCTCCAACTCTTGAGCTCCTGGCCTCAAGGGAGGACTCCCAAAGTGCTGGGATTACAGGTGTGAGCCACTGTGCCCAGCCATATATTTATCTTTACGAAAACATTTGACATCCTTTAGAAAATGGACTTAGGTGGGAGAGGCTAGAGGAAATATGACCTATTAGTAGGCTACTGTAACTACCTAGAAAGAGAAGATTTGGGTTAATTAAGCAGTATGGATTAATAAAAGGAATAATGCTGAGAGCTAGCTTAGGAGATAGAATAAAAAGAATTGAGTAATTGACTGGATGTGAGGGTAAATTAGTGAGAAAAGTCCAGGAAGTGTCACAAAATTCTGAATTGGATGACTTGATGGATGATTACTGGTAATAGTACTAACTGATATAGAAGAAATCAACAAAAAAAGTAGCTTGGATTTAGATTAATTTTAATAATCCAGGGATACATATTTATGAGGCAGGAATGTAGAAAAATTTGACTTTCAGAGAAATGAAAGTGCTGTTAAGAGTCAAATGTTTCATTATTCAATTTGCATTTAAAGACCCAAACTTACATTATGCATAATGCTCTAATATTTACTAACAAGTTTATACTAGGTTATTTCGTCACTTGTTCACAAGGCTTCTTTCAGAAACTGTAATGTTTTCCATTTATACCACCACTCTTCCATTTCAGCCTATCATTTTATCCCAGGCTTTGGGTTGGGGGAGGACAGGAGAGACAGGAGGGAAAGATCTCCAACATTCTGGCTCCTAACACAACTTTCCAGCTTTTGTTGTTCAAGTGTTCCCTCCCTGGATACTTCAGCTTCAGTGGTGAGCAGCCTCTCAAACATGCCTTTGCATATTCCTGCACCTTAGTTCCATCGCTGTAGAACCTCTGTGTGGAATGCCGTTCTCATTATCTATCACAATGTTTCTAAATAATCAGGAGGCCAAAGTCAGTGTTTACACTCTTTATATGGAGTCATTCAAACCCGCCATGACCATTCCCCTCTTCTCGACTCCCATTTATATGACACCTGGTACCATTTTGTGAAAGAGAAGGTCTTGATTATAAAAGATATGTTTCCATCTTACTTAATGGCTAATTCAAACCAGGTGCTCAATAATTATTGATTGACACACACCATTTTTATATATTACTGTATCTATTACACATTAATAGTATTAGAAACTATTTTTGGACAATGACCACCTTAAAATATATATTTTTTACAATCTTGATTATATTATTCATGCCATCCTAAAACACACACAGCCCAATTATAATTGAGTAGAATTATTTCACAACATGAAAAGATTTTGAATTTGTTTTGGCAAGAAAATTCTCAGAATGTAGTTTTGATAAGAAGAAAAAGCTATAATTATGAAGATCTGTGAAAGTAATTATCTTCTAATAATCACAAACACTTTCTTTAATTTGTTATTTTCCTGGTATTGCCTCCCATTTTCAATGCTACTTAGGCACTTTTCTGTTCTGTATCATTCTATTTTAACTAAATTTATTTTAAGGAAGTATAAAAGGACCTATTATCCTTAGCCTATACTTAAGGTTTCAATGTTTGTATACTAAATCCATAGTTATGTAGGTAACTCCAAATAAATAAAGACAATTCATATGATGTAAACACTGACTTTTTTTTTTTTTTTTTTTTTTTTTTTTATACAGGGTCTCACACTGGTGCTTTCCCAGGCTAGTCCAAACTCCTGGCCTCAGTGATACCCCTGCCTCAGCCTACCAAAGTGCTAGGATTATAGCTGCAAGCTACCATGCCTGGCCAACATTACTATTTTTTAACTACTAGAAGGATACAAATGAGGACCTGAGCATTCTAACTTAAAATTTTAAAGCACACTTCAGTATCAAAGAAATCACCCAGCCAATCAGTATGTACTAACTGAATTCTTCATTGATAAGCAGCTTATATAATAGCTCTTTTTTTTTTTTTTTTTTTTTCCTGGAGAGGGAGTCTTCCCATGTTGCTCTCTGTAGAGTACTGTGGCATCACAACCTCAAACTCTTGGCTTAAGTGAGTCTCTTGCCTCAGCCTCCCAAGTAGCTGGGACTACAGGTGCCCGCCACAACACCCAGCTTTTTTGTTGTTGTTTGTTGTTGTCATTGTTGTTTATCAGGCCCTGGCCGAGTTCAAACCCACCAACCCTGGTGCATTTGGCCAGCACCATAGGCACTGAGCTACGGGTGCTGAGCCTGTAATAGTTTTACTAAGAACATACTAAGAAAGTATAAAAGTTGCTAAAAAGGGGTTACAGACTATTGATAGTTGGTGAAATTAGACCTGGACACGGAAACAATAACAAACAGAATGATATGTAACTGAATGCTAGAGGTCAGGTGATATAATGAGAAAGGAATCTTGAGTTCTCTTCTTGAGTACTGAAAGGATCAGTGCTTTGATCACTTTTCATGAAGTCAATTTTCTCGTCAGAAAAATGAAAGCGAAAGAGGAAGGGGAGAGAAAGAGAAAGGAGGGAGAGAGATAACCCTTAAGGGCCTTTTTGTATTAATGGTCTTTGGGTTATGCAGAAAGCTGTAGGAGATTCTAAATGCTGGCATAAAGTTTTCAGAAAGAAAATACGCAAAATGCTTTAAAATTACTTTTCCAGTATTTTTACTAGCTTAAAATAAGTTATTATTCTAAAAATAATCATTTTACTTAATCTAGTAATAAACTGTTAGGTTCTAGATTTTTGCCAAAATGTTATAAAACTATCTAGATTAGGAAAAAAATCTATATTTTATATTTATTGTATATTTCAAGATATAATTTATATATTTTTATAACAGAATAATTTTAACTTTAAATATATCTAAGATTGTCTCCAATGGTCTAAATTCTATGTTCTCTATAAATAATCCAGTTAAGAAAATATACCATACTCTAAAAAAAAATTTTTTTTCACTATCTATTATCAGGATATACGGCGCTTAACGATTTTCTTCTTTCTCTAGCTTTTTTTGTTTTTCAAATAAATCAAAAGATTATGATATGGTACTTTATGTAAATAAGAGTAGTCTCTCAAAGCCTTATAAAATTAAAAACCTTTATAATCTACTATAAATGTTTTTTCAAAGTTCTCAAACAAACTTGTTCTTCTCAGATATTTTTATTTAAAAAATGTAATGTAGAATTTTAGCTTTAACACAAATGATCACTGCGCCTGCATATATCATTGAGTTTTAACACTCCGTAACTTTTTTTGTGTTCCTATATTTACAACAGGACTTTAAATACAGCTGTTCCTTCCCTAGAATATAACCTCCAATAAATAGCTTTTCTTCTAAAAGAAGAGCTATATGATTAGTGTGCCAAACATGTTAATAACTGTCAGGGCATATGGGTTGGCTGGTGGGTTAGATGCCTCACTCCAATGGCTGGCAGTGGTGTTGGCTCATGGCTGGAGCGCCTCACTTTTCCTTCACTCGGGCTGCTGCTGCTTCCTCCAAGTATGGTTGGTGGGTTCCAAAAAGAAACATCAAAGAGGCAAAAACTGAAGCTGCAGACCCTCCCCAGAAATTTGTATTATTAGGCTACTTACACTTTCTAAAGCAAAGAATTTTAGTTTCCCTAGCTGCACCTCAAAAAATTTTCTAAGATGAGTATATTATAAAGAGAACAAGTTTGAGATTTTTCAACACACTTATGAGTGATAACAAGACCTAAGAACTAAGTTCCGCATGAGAAAACAAATTTGCAAGTAAATAAAACTAATCTAATGATAGTTTTTAGAGGATTTAAAAATTAATCAAATGGTGATTTCACTTTATGAACAAGAGCAGTAATGAAATTACCAAAGCAAACATACGTCACTCTTACCCACAATGTGAATAAAATCATTTTTAATAATAGTTTAGATAGGCATATGTTCTGATTTAAATCAACAGAATTTAGTTGGCAAATGTTTTCAAATACTTTTAATATATCAACAGATTTCTGCTTTTCAGACAGCTGATACAAATAAAAAATTCTATGAATGCTACTATTTGATTCTGTGAAGAAAAACATGAACGTATGAAACAGGATAAGGAACAGAGGCGCCAGCTTAATTCATTAATAAACATTGAAGTAAAATTGATTCTTGTAGTGGCAAAATATGAAATATAGATTTATAAGTCTTGAGAAGCAATATTCTACAAGGTTACAAAGCAATGGGCTCCTTCATGAAAACTGACAGCCTTTTCCCTCTTGAAAACACATGTCTTTTCTAATTCAGAGAATAAGAGGATAACATTTTTCTTATTACAAATAAAATTAAAATGTTTCAAAAATACATATTTCCCCGAAGGGGAGAAAGGGAGTAAGATATTATAATGATAATACTGAAGCATACAACACACAGGTAAACATTTAATTTCTTCAAACCTTAATTTATCCTTCCATAAAATCAGAATAGTAACTTAACTTCATGTGATTGTTATGAGGATTAAGAGACGGGGTATGAAGAAAAACCCTCGTACTGTGTCAAGAATATAGTGAACACAAAATGAAAAACAGGTCTATATTCAAATTTTACATACAACCATTCTAACGAGATTTACTAATTTTCTTCTAGATTGTTTTCCTAAGGGATCACTAAGAAATAAATTATTTGTATTACTATATCCCCCACACACCCACTTATTTGCATTTTCTCTTGGGTCCCTCTGTAATTTTTCATTATGATTATAAAAATAATACTTCCTGAAGGTGGAATGTAAAGCACAAATAAGCAAACAAAAATCTTTTACAATCTCACCATACAAAAAATCATCATCATCATCATCATCATCATCATGGCGGTTTCTATTCTTCCAAATGTTTTTCTAAGCATTAAAAAATTCCTAGAGATCAGAATTTTGAATAATTTTTTTCCATAAGTTTCCCCAAATCATAAGTTTTAGTAACTTCACAATAATCGGGCTTGTAATTGGGAATTTAGGTGGCAAGTTCATGATCGTTTGTTTCAGGGCCCTCCCAGGTGACACACTTCAGAGCCATCTGTGACCTGTAATAAACTATGCATACTGAAGAAAAAGAAAACCACTGAATTTCTACACCAAACTTTTCACACCTATAGTTAGTACGCTTACCAAATTGATCACACTATTATAATAAATTAACTGAAATCAAAGGCTAAATTAAAAAAAAATAGGATAACATTTTCAGTTAAAGAAATTTTATTATAACACAAAATACGTTGCCTCTTAAAAACAAATCCTCGCACTATGCAAAATCATGCATTTAAAAACCACAGGGATCATGGGGAAAACGAAGGGGTTGAGGGCACTACGCAGATGATCTGAAATCAGATGGAAAGATGTGACACTAGCTCTGGATGGACAGAGCCCCTAACGCACGGGGAAACCCAGGGAGAGCGCAGGTGTTTGAGGTCTGGGTTCTGGGCAGCCCATGAAGCCCAGATCAGCTGAGGGGAGTTTTCTGAATCACCTAGTGTTTCTCATAGACAAAACTGCCCATAAACAAAAATTCACTGTGTTCAAATTATTCTTTAACATGTCAGTTGGAACAAAAATGAACATAAGGAGCATAGCAGAACTGGCAGAATTTTTGCCTTCTACCACTACACCACTGAAGTGTAGCTCTTACTAAGACAGAAAGGAAGACGAAAGAAACTTAATATATCAATATACGAGACTCAAGACATAATTAGAGGCTAAATTGTATTTTTAAAAAGTTAATAAAGTTCACAGGCAAGGTGAAGGGAATGAGAAATATCCAACCATGGAAAAATCTACTTTTATTTATTTATGTTGGAGTTTTACATTGTCACCCTGGTAGAGTGCCATGGTGTCACAGCTTACAGCTACCTCAAACTCTTGGGCTCAAGCGATCGTTTTGCCTCAGCCTCCCAAGTACTACCCTCCTGGGGCTACAGGTGCCCACCACAACGCCCGGCAATTTTTGTTTTTTTTTTTTTTTTTTTTAAGAGATGAGGTCTCGCTCTGGCTCAGGCTGGCCTGGAACCCCCCTCAGCCTCCTAGAGTGCTAGGATTACAGGCGTGAGCCACCGCACCTGGCCAAAAATCTACTTTTAATTATGACAGATAGCTCATTACAAATAATACTCTATATATAACTACTTGCCTTCCTTATATCAAAGACTTGGGTATACTAATAAAACAAAGTAGAAACAAAAGAAGAGTTAGTTTAGGCAACTTGTAAATAGATTTGCATTATTTGAAAACCAAATTTACAGAAAAAAATATCAAATTTTATCAAGATTTTTTATCAAGATGTTCTGACATGATTAGAGTGAAAAAAAAAAAAAAGAATACATATCCCAGATAATCATAAATTGCTTTCTGCTATAGAAACAATACAGAAAATTATGTCTTAAAATAACAAAAAGTCAAGTTTACAGACTCCAGAGTTGTAATCAAGTAAGTATACCAGCAACATTTCTATCAACTGAAAGGTATTTTATATATTTATAAGAAACATAGTTACACTTACTCATAGAAACACTGGCCTTTAGAAATGAAGATCAGTAGACCATTGCCTTCACACTGTATAAAATCCAAATTATCTTAATATTTATTATGCTTTTAGGAATTGTGGAAGAGGAAAAGTGAATTAGTCAGCTCTCTTGATAAAGACTTTAACCAGCAGTTCTCAATCAAGGAATGCAACCTAAATTGGAGTTTGCAGACTAACATATGAAAAGAAAAGAGAATTATCAGAGTACTTGGATGAAAACTCTTAGCAATAATAAAAATACTAAGGTAATTTATATTCACTTGCAAGTTTAAAAATGGGGATAATATATTAAATTTTCATATGCTTTTCTTTTATTTCTGGATATGGTGAATTTCTATCTGGGTTGAAGGAAAACAACAGAAGAAAATAGTTGTCATAGTTTTAAGCAAGTTACATTATGTACCTGATATCCTCATCTTTGAAATGAGGATAATAATAGTATGGACCTAGACCGGGCATGATGGCTCACATCTGTAATCCTAGCACTCTGGGAGGCAACGGCAGATGAATTGCTTGAGCTCAGGAGTTCAAGACCAGCCTGAGCAAGAGCAAGACCCCTTCTCTAAAAATAGCCAGACATAGTAGTGGGTACCAGTAGTCCCAGTGACTTGGGAGGATGAGGCAAAAGGATCACTTAAACCCAAGAGTTTGAGGTTGCTGTGAGGTATGATGCCATAGCACTCTACTGAGGGTGACCAAAAAAAAAAAATTAAAAAAAAAAATAATAATAATAATAATAGTGTGGACCTCATAAGGTAAGTGTGGCATAAAGCCTAAAATTAAGATTCAATATTGGCTTGGTGCCTGTGGCTCAAGCGGCTAAGGTGCCAGCCACATACACCGGAGCTGACGGGTTCGAATCCAACCCAGGCCCACCAAACAACAATCATGGCTGCAACAAAAAAATAGATGGGCATTGTGGCAGGCACCTGTAGTCACAGCTACCTGGGAGGCAGAGCCAGGAGAATCGCTTGAGCTCAGGAGTTGGAGGTTGCAGTGAGCTGTGATGCCACAGCACTCTACCCAGGGTGACAGCTTGAGGCTCTGTCTTAAAAAAGAGTCATTATCTGCTGCCTTGACAATTGGAAGGACCTCAGATAGCCCAACTCCAAGCCCCCCTTCCCACTCTGCTCATATAGCTAGATCCCCTGGCCAAACAACCCTTCTAAATGGACTAGATGTAATTCCTGAGTGCCAGGTTCCACTTTGCTGCCTGGAATTATTCCAACAAGTCAATCACAACTTCTTGCAGAAACCAGGGGTCACCTGACCCCCTTGATACTATAAATTTAGCTTACCTTCACTGTCACTGCTTGCTCACTCCATTCTTGCACGCCCTCTTCCCCTGGGATGTGAGAACGTGCGACAAACATCTCTTAGTGCCAGGTATTATGTTTGTTTAGCCACCTCAGAAGCTGCAGCTGGGAGTCTCTCCATCACCAGTGAGGTGAATAGATGCTATTAGAACAGCCAGTGAGAATATTGTACAACTATCTATCTATGTATCTATCTATGTATCTATCTATCATTGTATAATATTCTATGTATACATATAGATACATAGATAAATATAGAATATATATATGCCGTATATACTCGAGTATAAGCCAAGATTTTTCGGCACAAAATTTGTGCCGAGTTTGGGTTTTTTGGCACAAATTTTGTGCCCCCAAAACTCGGCTTATACTCGAGTATATAGGTATATATTTGTGAAGCTCTCAAAAGAGTGTGGTATTACCTACAATGTAAGTATTTGCTATTGGAATTATTCAATAAAGTTTATAAAGTACAGTGTAACTAGCCAAAATGTTAAAACACTAACATGTTAAAGAAAAGATTTACAGACTAGACTGAGTTTAGGAAATTATTAGTGACTCAAAGTAATAAAAAATTAATTGAATTGATTTAATTCAATATCTTGCTCAACAAATGACCCAAAACCATTACAAATCAAAAATAAAATAGGAAAATAAAGACACTTAAGTGAGAACACCCATTTATGAAATAACTGGTTATAGATACTCATGTTATCTGTAATACATTTTTCATTTTCAAAAAGTAAAATTCAATTTTAAAAAGTCATTAAAAATGGAAAAAGTCTATTGAAACAATATTCCTCTGTCTTGAAGACAGGAACAAGTATTTAATATTTAACTATTCTTCTTTTCATAAAATAATGTATTTAAACAACTGAAATGTTACCTACACTTTCACAATGGTTGACAATAAATGATAATCTATGAATATCCATAAAAAGCCAAAAGGTATATGTTTTTAATTTTTAGATGTCTTTATAATTATTTAGAAAAAAATTTTCTCTTCAACCACAAAGCAAACTCTATAAAATGTAGGTCAGATTCCACACACCATTTTTTATTCTTCAAAAAATCCATGAATATGCATATTAATTGATAATTATAAAATTAAACTATAAAATAACCTTCTTTTTCTAGCATCAGGTCCAAATAGATAACATCTCTAGATTAAAATATAATGTGCAAATCACATATTTGATAATCTCCTGAAATTTATACAGTTAGTGTTATCTACCATACAGTATAAAAGTAAAGCAATATAAGTGAAGCTGTCTTTTGAACTCAAAAATGAGAAAAACTAATTTTATGATGAAATCTTAGTAAGTGCATTAGATTCCCAAAAAGAAAACTTGGCTATGACAACATAAAGGAATATGCTGTAGACAGCTCCAGCGCCTCCGTTCACTCGACTGCATGCACTATACTATCTGCATCTGCAGACCTGCATCCTCGTTAGCCACACCCACACACACATTATTATTCCCTTGGTGATTTGCCCACAGCACAGGGGTATCCATTAAATCTATAAGCATTTGTTTTTATCTCAACGCATCTTTAATTTGCCAACTCACTTGAACTCGCTCTCTAAACTACCCATCACTTATTTCTTCTCCTCTATTGTTTCAAAATAGCAATAGCTTTTTAAATGTTTATAAAACACATGTTTCTTGTTAAAAACAAGCCAACAAAAAGGGTAATGAAGAGAAATTCATGGCAAGATAGCTTCCTATACCACACAGAATTTAATACAGGTAATTTAAGTCCATCCTTTGGTATCTCTTTATCTAATTGCTAAGTCATGGGAAAAGCCCAAGTGCCCATTGATCCACGAATGGATTAATAAATTGTGGTATATGTACACCATAGAATATTATGCAGCCTTAAAGAAAGATGGACTCTTTACCTCTTTCATGTTTACATGGATGGAGCTGGAACATATTCTTAGTAAAGTATCTCAAGAATCAAAGAGAAAGTATCCAATGTACTCAGCCCTACTATGAAACTAATTTATGGTGTTCACATGAAAGCTATAACCCAGTTATAACCTAAGAATAGGGGAAGGGGGAGAGGGAGGAGAGGGAGGGAGGAGGATGGGCAGAGGGAGGGTGATTGGTGGGATTACAACTGTGGTGCATCTTACAAGGGTACATGTGAAACTTAGTAAATGTAGAATATAAATGTCTTAACACAATAACTAAGAAAATGCCAGGAAGGCTATGTTAACTGCTGTGATGAAAATGTGTCAAACGGTCTATAAAACCAGTGTATGGAGTTCCATGGTTACATTAACGTACACAGCTATGATATAATAATAAAAAATAAAAAACCTGGATACTTTGAGATTTCGATTATCACCTCTCAGGGGTTGTGGATATTGTTGAGCTTGGTTTTTTTTTTTTGTTTGTTTGTTTTTTCACTTGTTTATTTGCTTAGTAATTATTTCTAAACTAATTCTGTGAAGTCTAAATGCTCTATGGTTTATAATCACTGATGCTTCTAAAAGATTTTCTTTTCTTAATTCTGGTTTCAATTTTTAAGTCTGCCCTTTTATGCATCACCTCTGGGTCAGCATAGCTTAGTGATTAGTCACAGATTTGTTGAAGGAATGATAGGAAATTTCTACCGTAACATCTAATCAATTTTCTCCTTTAAAGGAGTCCCATATTTCTAAATTCTTAGTGGCATTTTTGTATTCCACAAATATGTATAAGGGCCTGCTATGTATCAGGCACTGTGCTAAAATGTGGGAATATAACATGAATAAGGAGGTCACCCTTTCCACTCCCATGGAGGCTACAATGTCTGAGGCATGACAAATTAAGGGGGAAAAAGATCATAATATTCTGTATTTGGGGACTGAGGCTGCTATGAAGAAGGGATAATGTAAGTTTTTATTTTCTTAATTTGACTTTATTAGTCATTTCAAAATTGGATTTCCTTAAGTATAGCTAAAAACATCTAGTGAGATTCTGAAATATTCAAGGCAATGGTTGGTGGTGCCAAAGAAAGTCATGCCATTTTAAGACATTAGGTTTTCATCTATATACATACTTATTCATCAGTAACTAATTTTATAGATTTTCATGCCCTTATTCTTACCCCAAGATGACAGAAAAAGATAGCAAGGAAGAGAAGGCATCCCTGTTTCTTTTGACTCTATGACAAGTTCTCACTCTCCTCCATATAAGGTCTTACTACTCAGTACCTATGTACTCACACAAGGATTCTGATCAAAAGGCCAGTTTTATTTATTTGTAATCAGACGAGGTACTTTACTATAATAGTCATTAACTAGGTTTTTTAATTTGTATTCAGTTTGGTTTGCAATATAATATAAAATTCAGAAATTCCTAATCCATGAGGATGGAAATTACTGATATATGTAAAGCAGTAGCTCTGACTTACCTGTGATAGAATTTTCAAAATTATACGGACTGGGCCTGATCAAGGCATCAAATTGTTTTTATAATGCAATTTATTTCTGTATGGTTGCTTTCAGGACACATATTACGAATCATTGGAGTCTATCCAGCAAATGCAATTCATGACCTTAAATATGGTATTGCGTATATCAAGAAACTACAATGTCAAGACATCAAACAATGATTTTAAACAGGAATGTCATGAAGCAAGGCACTACCAGTAATTATAGTAAAAAGAAACTTCTTGAATATGGTATTATACAGTTTTAAATCAACATTCACTCTGTTTTTCAGACAAATCATGTTGCATAGGAGCAAAATATGATTCTCTACCAGCTAAGTGTTAGTCCACAATGAAGCTAGGGAATCAATACTTGAGCAAAACTGCTTCTCCTGAAGCTAAGCTGCTCTTATATACATAGGGGGAAAATGGACAAATCATATAGATATGGAGAAATAAATATTTGAAAGCAAGAGACACATTCTTTTCAGTTCATTTCTATGAATATTTTTTCTTGTTTTCCTTACAAAATGGGAAATGATATAGCTTTCTTCGGCATGTGTGTGTGTGTTTGTGTGAATAACTTATAATCCATTACTTCAAAATCCAAATCATTCTTTCCAATCTGTAATCCTCCATGGCTGCTATAATAAAATCAATCAACTCAGTTGTGTTTCCACTATTCCCTACTTCATGAATGCTATAAGCTCTGCTTCTTATATGTATATTTTTATATATGCTTGTTTATATGTACATGTGATATTTTTCTACCTCTGAATGGTATTGCCAAAATTGAATTTTGTTCAATTGGCTTAAAGAAAAATAAGTAAAATATCTCTACTTAATTGGCTTCAAGAAAAACAAGCACTTAAATAAAGTATTCCTTAAACTCCTGGAAAGAAATTAATGTAGAATGTTTTTCAACTTCACATAATCTGGGATGATCTTTGGTAAATAACAGCTAACATTTGTTGATTTGATTAAAATAGGCAGGTCTTCAGAGTTGTCAGCATTAAATATAATACACACAACTTTTTCTACCTAGGTTTGCAAATAAAATATATTAGTTGATGTTACCTTGTAAATTACAAAATCTGTCAGCAAGAAAACTAACTTAAGGTTGTGACTTACTATTTAATGTCTCATTTTCATGAGTGATGCAGGCACAATTATTAAAAAGTAGTGGATTACACAGACATAAGGTAAAAGTTTATAAACTTGTCAGCAATAATTGTTTCTCTAACATGTCCACTTTAAATGATATTATATAATGTCTATTTAAATAAGATTACACAAATCTTTTCAGTAACTTACTTTCTGAAATTTATAAGTTAAATCATAGTCATTGAATACTTAAATCATTTCCAAATAAGAGAAAGTACTGAAACTTTAATTACTAGACATAAATTTATTTACCTTTGGCTTTGAAGAAGTCCAACATGCCACTCCAAATACACTCCTCTGACCTTTGAACTATTTTAAGGTAAAAAGCAAAAACCATAAGAAAATGGAGGTAAAATTTTATCTCCTCTAAAATTTCTTATTTTAGATAGACTAAAGAGTTGAGTTTGCTAGTGAACATGTTCTGTGTCACACTGAAGAACAGTATTATAAGAAAGCATATCCTTCTAGGAATTGATTTAAGGGTTTGTTAATCTATACAATGATAATGTGACAGGCAGTTCACAATTGATTAATTGATTAATTTTCTCTTGAAATTAGGGCCACTCCAGGTTAAGAATTAAAATTAAAGTAGTTGGTCCTTGAACGGTGCAAGGGTTAGGGGTACCTAACCCCACAATGTCGAAATGTTGCGTATAACTTTTTACCATTCCAAATATATCTAATAATAACCTATTGTTGACTAGAAGCTTTACTGATGACATAAAAAGTCAATTAACAATGTATTTTATGTCTTTTTTGTATTAAATACTGTAATCTTACCATGAAATATGCTAGAGAAAGGAAAATGTTATTAAGAAAAATCATAAGAAAGAATATTTTTACTATGCATTCAACGGAAGTGGATCAATATAAAGGTCTTGTCATTGTCACAATAAGTTGGCTGAGGAGTCATCCTTGTCATTTTCACAATAAGTTGGCTGAGGAGTCAAAGGAAGAAGAGGGGTTGGTCTTGCATCACAGGGGTGGCAGAGACAGAAGAAAATCCACATATAAAGTGGACTCATGCAGTAAAACCGTGTCATTTAAGGGTCAACTGTATAAGGTTAAAATTACTATAAATGACAAGGGAAACAACTCCTCATAGAAATATATGAAGAAGATAAGATGTCTATAAAAACTGTAAGATATGAAGATGTGTTTTTATTAGTTAGGAGACAAAGTTATTTTTGTCCTAAAATAGAATGACTAGTTGTTCTACAATGAGAAAGAGGAAATTGTTAGGATGAAAACTGGATGGATTTAAGAAAGGTATAGTTTCTGGAAGAGTAATCTTGGCACAGTCTCATGAGTCTGGTCTGGAAGGACCCTCTTGAGTTAAAAGATGTGAACCCAAACTCAAGGCAGAACTAATAAGGGAAGTTTCTCCCAGAAGCAGACCACGTCCTAGGCACAGGAAGCTTGTCTAAATCAGGAATCTACTTTTCTTTTCTGTCATCATGAAACCTATGTTCTCTTTTGCTCTTTTCCTTGTGCAGTCTTTCTATTTATTTATGGCAAGGTAATGCTGTGGTTAGTATCTCACAATTGATAGCTTCTGTAAATGAATGCTAGGTTTGCCATTTTAAATCTAAATCCTTACATCATCTTAGAGATTCTCCAATTCACTTATAACGAACTTTACTGATATTTTGAGTGAGACTGACTTCAAATTGCACATCTGGTCCTTTCTATAGATTTAGGCTTTTAGCTTCATGTATTCAGACTTCTTATAAATCTAACAGTAGGCAAAACCTATAGTAAGAGTTCTACAGTTAAATTATGTCAGAAATTGAATAAGAAAACCAAAGGGAAATATAATTCAATGCTTTGGAGACAAAATGTAACCCTATCTAATTACAATTGATAGTTTCCAATTGTGTAATAATTTAATAGTACACCTTTGGATAAATATTACTCATACTTTGTTACTGATGACCCCAAATGCAAAAGGCATCCCATAGGAAATTGCCTGATGTTCCCTTCCAGGATATATTTTTATCTGTGGAGAATTTAACAATCAACCACACATGTGAACAACTTTATGTCTCAATAAGTGCGAAATAAGAGGTCGATGCTGATTAAGGATTCCAACAGTACCATTTGTCACCTTATAATCAATTGGAAACAGAATGTTGTTCTATGCCTCTTAATTTGCACTGTGGAATAAAGAGGACTATGCCAGCAAGTGTAAATCTCTCTGAATGGATGTCTTCTGGTGGAATGCCCCTTCTCTAGCTCAGCATAAATCTAAATGAGGTTATGATTAGGTATTTGTCCCAAACATTAGCTACTATGACTGACTTTACTTCAAAAGCTGTAATTGCCCGACAGACTTCTCTAAAATCCCTTGCTGAGAGTGTTTTACATAACAAAGTTGCTTTGGACTATCTGTTAGCTGAACTGGGGGAAGTGTGTATGATCGTAAGCACCCCCTGATGTACTTTGATAAACACCTGTGGGAAGGCAGAAGTTCAGTTGCAAGAAATCAATAAACAAATTACTTGGTTAAAACAAATAGATTCTTCCTCTGAATCATTCTTTGACCAATTGGTTTGGTTCCTGAGAGCCTGGGTTGTGGAGCACAGTTTAGTCTCTTGATATTCTGCTCCTATGACTCATCCTGACAGTCTCCGGGGTGCCTGGCATGGACTCAAGGGTCTTAAGTGCCTGTATGTAGCCATCCGCTAGGCAGCAAATGGTCTCATTCTGGTTCTATCAACAAAAACATAAAAATCACTTTCAAAATCATTCAACTGACTTTATTTTGTGACTTGCAAACTCTACACTGAAACCAAATGAGTCCATCATAATGGTAACAGAGAGCGGCAACATTGTCCGAGGTTTTGGTTAATCTCTTAAGATTGAGAATCTGACCAAAAGTGGGAGAAGAGAGCGGAATTGTTAAATTAAATAAGCAGGAAGCCCTCAGTCTTAGGCTATCGCTGTATTTTCAGCCCCTACATAACAAACCTGAGTACGTAAACAAAATAAAATCCAAGTTAAGGGTATTTTTTTGGTAATAGTCAGGTTTCAGCCAAACACAAGCAGTAGCCAATCATACGAGGCCAAAGGATAGACCACGCCCAGATGCGGCCTCTCAGCGGTCTGGATGAGGCCAACTCGCAGCTGTAGTGGATCAAGTAACGCCTCTGCTCTGCTCCTGTGTTTAGTTTGGAAATGCTCCCTGCCCACACCCCTGGGCTCAGCTCTCCAAACCTCTTCTGGCTCTCAGTGATGTCTGATTTATGAATCACTTTTTACTCAAATAAACTTATAAATTTGTTTGAAAAAAAAAAATTGTTTGAACATTTACTTCTGACACTTCTGGTGTATGCATGGGAGAAGGAGGTGAGGCCTCGAGGAGAAAGCCATCACTCACAGGACTCTTCCAGGTATATAGTTTCAGAGCTCTGGAAATTGAAGGCATTTAGAAATGGAGGCATTTAGAAATGAGCTTTCTGGGGTGGCGCCTGTGGCTCAGTGAGTAGGGCGTCGGCCCCATATACTGAAGGTGGTGGGTTCAAACCCAGGCCCCACCGAACTGCAACAAAAAAATGGCCGGACGTTGTGGCAGGTGTCTGTAGTCCCAGCTGCTTGGGAGGCTGAGGCAGGAGAATCGCGGAAGCCCAAGAGCTGGAGGTTGCTGTAAGTCCTGTGACATCACAGCACTCTACCGAGGGCAGTAAAGTGAGACTCTGTCTCTACAAAAAAAAAAAAAAAAGAAAAGAAAAGAAAAAGAAATGAGCTTTCTGGAGTCACTTAACTGGGTTTTTGGTGATGTCTCACCCCCTTCATTCTTAGAGAAATCTTCTACCTGTCATTTCCTTGATAAAAAGAAATACATCTTTCTAATGACTGGTATCTTTCTTTTTTTCTGGCCCTTACAAATTCAGTAACACCTCCACTCCTCTTTACTAATATTCCTTTACTCCCTGTTGTTGTACCTGTGGGACGAAATTTAAAATTATCCTATGTGCTATAACCATCTCCCCGTGATCCTCCTGTGCACACAGGCTAAGCGTGAGCTACAGATGAGAAACACTCGTCCGTCTTGCCCCTGCCAAAGCCCAACACTGCAGGTTAATTCCACTTCAGTAGCCACTTAACATCTGCGCTGTCATGGATCAGACCGGCTAACCAGTGTCTCTTGCTCTTTAGATTTCTCAGCTAAGACACAGACGTGATTTGACTCTGTATTGCAAACTGTAAGAAACATCGCTTTTCAAGTGGTCAGATTAAAGCTTTTTCCCTACTCTTCGTGGGAGCTACCTGGACTCTCCAGCCCCACCCTACCTCCTATGGGAACTGGGACTCAGCAGCACACAATGTAGAGTTCTCTCTAAAATAACCTCATTTCCCTCCTCTCTAAATCTCTACTTGTTGATATCCTTGTTATGAGTAAAAGTTTTTTAGCTTCCTCCTCCCTGAAAATCTTGCACCATAGTTGTCCTTCACTTCATTTTAGGATGCAGTATCTATTGAATGAAGGCAGTTGTTCTCAAGGAATTGCCATAAATCAGCATTATGGGGAACTTATTAAAGATGCAATATCAGATGGTGCCTGTGGCTCAGTGAGTAAGGTATGGGCCCCACATACCCGGAGGTGGTGGGTTCAAACCTGGCCCAGGCCAAAAACTGTAAAGATGCAATATCTCAGAAACCACTCCGGATCTACTGGTTCAGAAATTGTAAGGCTGAAACCCAACACAGGTCTGTGTGTTTAAGAAATCCTCCTGTGATTCTGATACATGGTAATACTTGTGAACCATTGTATTAAAGCATCTGCCAAAATTTAACTTTAATATTGTTTTACATGAGTACTTGGCTTAAGGTGTCAACCCACTTAATCTGTTTTTCATAGTAACTCAGATGTTCACAGTCAAGAAATAACTATAAAAATAATCATAATTATTCTTTACTGCAAGTAGAGCCTGCTGATTAGTTTTACATTCATCAGCTGCAGTAAGGTACCATCATCCTCCCTCTTTTATTTCCTTATCACCAGCTTCCTCTCCCGACTGCCAAAAAAACAAACAAACAAACAAACAAACAAAAGAAAAAAAACTATTGTTTTGTAAAACATTTCATTAATTTTCTGGCTTTGATCAGTTACTTTTCCAATTATTTTTAAGAGACATTATTTCTTTGTTTCAAATGCTGTCTTATATAACAATGTCTTAGGTCAGGGCTTCTCAACCAATTCTTTGTTGCAGGGAGCTGCCCTGGATACCAGTAGCATCATTTAAGTTGTGATTACCAAAAATTTCTTCATGCATTGTCAAATGTTCTCTGGGAATCAAAATCAACTTCAACTGAGAAGTATTAGTTAAAATGGATAATCATCAAATCCTCACATAGGTTAAATATTTCTTTGAAAGACTCCATACCTTGAGGACCAAGAAGAAACATTTTGTTTTGGTCAGGCCTTCTAATCGCCATAGCGATTATCTTGAAAACTATTTTAAACATTTTTATTTTGCAACTTGCTATAAAAATGCATCTTTAGATTGATGAGCAAATATTCTTTAGTTCATGTGATTCATATCATCAATTAAACCCTTAGAATCATTCTGAGAATTCACTGTCTGAGAATCCTCATTTATAAGCACAACAGCCTCCCAGAAACACAATTACTATACATTTTTTCAAGGATGGGAGTGGAGGCAGAGTCGTAGACTGTTGATTTAAATTGTCTTCTTTTTTCTTCTTTCATTAAGTGGTAATTCAACTCTTCATCTTTTGCGATTTTCTTTACTCACTTCAGGCAATTATTGCTGGCGATTATGATGTTAATGAGTTATGCAGAGCAGACTGAAAAAATGAAATATATTTTTAGGAAGTTAAGTTAATGGAAGCAACAACTTGAATGCATGCAAAAACCAGGCATCTTTTTCTTATTGTGCCCTGATTGATTTTATAAGTCAGGTGTTCATGTGAATAGATAACCTTTACTTAGTGCAAGGAGTATTTTGACAGGAAATTTACTCTGATGAGACATAAAGCAAGTCTTTTGCAAGATTGCCTTTTATGCATTGTGTCTGATTTTTTTTTTTTTTTTTTTATTGCTTGAGTTAATTTTAAGGCCTCCCAATCTAAGCAGAAGTTGCTGATCGACATGAAAACTAGAACCCTTTTCTTAGCTCCTTTGTAGTTGAATTCTAAATGGTCTTGACATATTGTGCTATTGTTCACCAGGGTGACATAAAATACCATCAAATGCACACACAGATGACTACAGAAATGCAAACGCAGATGACAACGCGTATCAATAGAGTATTTTCTTTTACCTTTTTCTTATTCTTCAGTGATACAGCAATTAAAATAACCCTCCTTTTGAACACCTTTGATACAATCAACTGCATGTTTCCCCCTCAGAAGAAGTTGAAATATTAGCACATCACTGTCATAACCATCTTTGTTTCTAAATTAACACCCAATATTTACATACCAATAAGATTCATCTTAATATGCCACGACTCTCATCTTTTTCTACCTTCTGTCTTATAAAAAGTACTTTTTTTCTGCCTAAACATTCAAACTGAGATGCTATTGCCAATATTACTCTTTAATGATCCATATTTTTTTGTGTGAGGAGATTAGAAATGGGAACAGGAAGCTAATATTTAATATTTAATTTTTAATCAAAAAAAGTTTTACTTAGGAAAATCATTTAAACCCAGAAAGGACAAATATTTTAAGAAAAGAATTGTTTTAAAGTAGATAATGTATTTGCCAAATGCAAAAGTTAATATGTAATTATAGATTATAGATATTGGTATATTTCAATAGAACCTTCTGAGATGACGAGTGTGTGCTATATATGTATGCACTGTCCAAATTTGAGCCACTGGCCACGTTTGGACATTGAAGACTTGAAATGTGATAATTGTGAGTAAAAAAATTCTGAATTTTTAATTGTACTTGATTTAATCAAAGAAAGGTATACTTAGACATATTTGGCTAATGGCTGCTGTATTGGGCAGGGAAGGTCTGTACGATTTATATATTTTATTTGTTCCCACTTTTTACACTTGACAGAGAATCTGGCATTTAGCTTTTATTCTATCTTAAACTGCTTTTATTTTGCAGTTTTATATATGTAGTATTGCAGAATATGATTCATTCATTTAAAGTATACAGTCTAATGACTTTAGCATATTGAGTGTTGAGTATTCATCACCACAATCCACGTTAGAATATTTCCATCTCCTCCACCCCCTCAAAAAATCCCACAGCCCTTAGCCGTCATCTGTCATCCATGGTACTCCCTCCCCTCCTCCATTTTTTCAGTTGTAGACAATCAACCATCGACATTTTGTCTTTGTAGATTTTTCTGCACTGGACATCAACTATAAATGTAGACAAGGGATACATGATCCTTTTTGACTAATTTCTTCACTTAACATAATGTTTTCAAGATTCACCCATATTGTAGCATATGCCAGCATTTCATTTCTTTTTCTTGCCAAATACGATTTCATTGTTTAAATATACACACATCAGGACTTGTTGATTCATTCATAGTATGATGGTCTTTGGGTGGTTTCTACCTTTCCACTATTGTTAACATTGGTGCTATCAACATGTATGCAGGTTTTGTGTGGATCTATTTTTTTTACATTTATTTTGGGTATATACCCAGATGTGAAATTGCTACATTTATATGGTAACTCTATGCTTAACTATTTGAATTACTGTCAGACAAATTTGTAAAGCAGCTACACTATTTTTTATTCCTTATATTACAGTGTATGAGCGTTCCAATTTTTCTGCACTTTTGCCAACATTTATTTTTTATATTATACCTGTTGTAATAGGTGTCAAGTGGTAGCTTATTGTTATTTTTAGACATATATTTTACAAAAAATTTTCACCATATTGTAGGTTTTTTACTTTATTTGATGATACACATTGGAAACACAAAGGTTATTAATTTTGAAAATGTATATATATGTTTTATTTTTTTGCTTGTGCTTTTGATATTATGTCTAAGGAAACATTGCTTAATGCAACATCATGAATATAGGTAACTGCATTTTCTTCAAACAGTTTCATAGTTGTATTTTTTATATTTAGGTCTCTGATCCATTTATGGTGTGAGGTAGGATCCAACTTTACTTGCCTATGTTTTCCCAGCATGATTTGTCAAAAGACTGTTATTGTTCCTTTGAATTGTCTTGCCACCCTTGTTGAAGTTCAACTTACTGTAAAGGTGAAGGCTTAATTTTAGACTTTCAATTATATTTCACACATACATACACACACAGACACACACACACACACATACTGTAGCAGTAGCACACAGTTTTACTTACTGTAACTTTACACTGATTTTTAAATTCAGGAAGTGTGAGTCCTCAATCTTTGTACTTTTTCAAAATTGTTTTGTTTTGTTTTTTAGGTTTCTTTAATTTCCATATTAATTATGGGAACAGATTTTCAATTTCCATGAAGAATTCAACTGGGATTTTGATAGACATTTTGTTGAATCTATAGATCAATTTGGAAAGTATTTCTATCTTAAGGATATTAAGTTTTCTGATTCTTTATCTTGTATGTCTTTCCACTTATGTCTTTAATTTCTTTCAAAAGTATTTTACAGTTTTTCCAAGTATAAGTCTTATACTTCCTTGTTAATTTTTTCTAAGCATTTTATTCTTTTAGATGCTATTATAAATCAAATTGTTTTCTATAGATGCCCTTTATTTTCTATTTTTTGCCTATCTGCTCTAGCTAGACTCTGACTGTGATGCTGAATATAAGTGACTAAAACAGAAAACTCTGATTTCGAACTACAGCAAAAGCACTGAGTTTATCAATATTAAGTATTTTGTTATGTTATGCTGTGGTGTTTCCTAGATGCCCTCTATTAGGTTGAGAAAATTTCCTTCTAGCCCTAGTTTGCTGAATTCTTTTATCATAAAGGAGTGAAGAATTTTTTCAAAAATTTTTAATGTATCTATTTAGATGATCATATGATTTTATCCTTTATTCTGGTGATGTGGTATATTGCATTAGTTGATTTTCAATGTTAAGTCAACCTTGTAATCTTGAGGTAAATTTTACTTTGTCATGGCATTAATATTTTATATATTCTTGGATTTGATTCATCGGTATTTTTCGAGAATTGTGGTATCTATTTTATAAGAGATATTGGTCTTTAGTTTTTTGGGGGTTTTTTTGTTCTATGATGTTTTGACTTTAGCACTAGGGTCACATTGGCTACATAGGATGAAATGGGGAGTGTTCTCTTCCCTTGGATTTGTTGGAAAAGTTCATGAAGATTGATGTTAATTCTTCCTTAAGTGTTGGGCATAATTTTCCAGTGAAGCATTTGGTTCTGGGATTCTGTTGTAGGAAGTTTATCCTTATTACTAATCCATCTCTTCACTTGTTATAGTTCTCTTCAGATTTCTGGTTATTCTCAAGTTAGTTATTAGTTTGTGTCTTTCTAGGAATTTGTCCATTTTATCCAAGTCATCTAATTTGTTGGCATATAGTTTTTCATAATTTTCCTTTAAAATGCTTTTATTCCTACAAGTTTGATAGGAAGGCCCCCTTTTTCATAACTGATTTTCTGATTTTAGTCATTTGAGGTTTTATTTCTTTCTTTGATCTTTCTCTGTAGCTTGTCAGTTTTGTTGAATTTCTCAGATAACTATTGTCTGTAAGAAATATAATCTTACTCCATCATCTCTTTCATTAATTTCCACCCTCACACACATTATTGTCTTTCTTCTGCTTTCTATAGATTTAGTTTGTTCTTTTGCTACTATCTTAAGGAAGAAACTAAGGTTGTTGATATGAGGTCTTTTCTTCTTTTTTAATATAGGTGTTTACAGCCATAAATATTCATGTAAGCCCTGCTTTGGTTCCATTCGGTAAGTTTTAATGTGTGTATTCATTTTATTTATCTTAAAGTATCTTTCTTTTTTATTACTATTTTTATATATTTAAGGGTATAAGTGCAGTTTTCTTACATGGACATACTGCATTGTGGTGAAGTCTGACCTTTTTGTGTAACTATCAACCAATTAGTGTACGTAGTGTGCACTGGGTAGTTTCTAATCCCACAACCTGCTCACACTTTCTGCACTTTGAAGTCTCCAGTGCCTGTTATTTTATTTTCTATGTCCACATGTCCACATTTTCTTGGCTCCTACGTGTGAGAATGTACAGTATTTAACTTTCACTTCAGATAATGTTAAGTTCCTTCCATGTTTCTGCAAAAGACATGATTTCTTTCTTTTTATGGTTGAGTATTATTCCACAGCTTGTATGTGTTGAGGAGGGAATATATATATATGTATACATATCTGTATATGTATATACATATATTATACATATATTATAACTTTTTATACATATATATCCACATATATATTACACACATGTATGTATATGTTATATGTATATACACACATATGTATATATGCACATATATTACAAATATGTACATATATTATACTTTTATAGATATATTACACACATATATATATATGTAATATATATTATACTTTCTTTTAACACCTCTGTAAATTGACCACCCAAGCAATTGTAACAAACTTGTCAATATACAGAGGTAGCGAATATGAGGAACTAGGCTTACTGTACTGATATGTGCATGTGGTACAGGTTCAGTCTACAAAAATTAGGTCCACCTTATAGGGAGGTGGTCAGTTATGGATATTCTACTGCGTGTGTGTGTGTGTGTGTGTGTCATTTTCCTTCTCTGCTCCTCCATTGATGGACACTTAAGTTGATTTCACACTTTTGCTGTTGTGAATAATGCTGTAAGAAATATAATCTTAAAGTATTTTCTATTTTACTTTGTGATTTCTTCCTTGATTCATTGGTAATTTAGCAATTTGTCATTCAATTTCCAATGTTTGTGAAATTCTCAAATTTATTTCTGTTATTCATTTCCAATTTAATTTTGTTGTAATAAGAAAACATACTTTACATGACTTAAATACTCCTAAATTTATTTAGATTTGCTTTGTGGTCTAGCCTACACCTATTCTGGAGAATTTTCCAAGTGTGCTTGAGTATAATGTATATTCTGCTATTGTTGGGTAGAGTATTTTCTTGGTAACTATTAGGCCTAGTTTGTATGTAGTGGTTTTCAAATCTTCTATTACCTTGTTGATCTTCTACTCAGTTGTTCTATCCACTCTTGAAAGTAGGGTATTGAAATCTCCAACTTAAATGTTATTGTTGAAGTGTATACTTCTCCATTTCTTTTTGTGAGCCTTTGCTTCACACATTTTGGGACTTGTTGTTAGGTGTGTATATATTTACAGTTGTTTAAATTCATGACATATTACCTTTTTTGATTACAAAATTCCATCTATATCGTCAGTACCTTTTTGTGTTTTAAAATCTACTCTATCTGCTATCAGTGCAGGGATTCGAGTTTTCAATTGCATTATGTGAATATTTTCTATTATAACATTTAAATGCCTGTAAAAAATTTTCCACTGTATTTTTAGCTAAATTCTTAGTTGTTTATTTCAAGCTTGCCATATAGGTCTTCACTATAAGAATCAACTTTCAGATTTATACTAAATTAATTACAGTGACATATAAAAATCTTACTCTTATATAGTTCTATTACCTTTTCCAACTTTTTGTGATATTTTTGTTATATATGTATAACAATATATATTTGTCATATATAGATATGTGTGTTAATTATGTAAATTATAGCAATGTATTGTTGGATTTTGGGTAAATATATATATATATATCTATATATAGCATCTATATATACTCAAAATCTGATGATACATTGCTACAATTTTTAATTTATATAATTTCATGCCTATTCAAAACACTGATAAAAGAGACAAGTATGTACACTTAGAATTTGTTACATTCAATTTTTATTTCCCATTGTGGTTCTTTTTATTTTCTCATGTGGATTTAACATCTGGAATTAAAAAAAAATCAAAAAAATTTCCTCATTCCAATACAACTCTGCTCCCACCCATCTTTTTTCTCTTATTATCAAATATATTTCATTTCTATATGTTATAGGCTCTTCAACATAATTCTATGCATATTGTTTTATATAATTGCTTTTTAAGTCAATTGAGAGAAGGAAGGAAAGAAACATGCTTTTGAATTATCTCTCATCATTATATAAGTACCTTTACTAGTGCTCATTATTTGTTCATGTGAATTTGAGATTCTGCCTTGATTGTCTTTATTTTGGCCTGAAAAACTTTGTTTAATATATATATATATATTTTTTATTATATATATAATATATATATATATATATATTTTTTTTTTTTTTTTAAGGTAAGTCTGCTGGCAATGAATCAGTTTTACTTTCTAGAAATGTGTTTGTTTTCATTATTTGAAAGATAGTTTTGCTGGATATAAGATTCTGGGTGACAGTTTGTGTGTGTGTGTGTTGCTTTGTTTTTCCTTTCAGCATTTTGAATACCCCACTGCCTTCTGGCCTTCATTATAGAATGCCCTCTGTTAAACTTATTTGGGCTCCCTTATATATATTGTAAAACATTTTTCTTTTGCTTCTTTCAAGATTTTCTCTTTGTCTTTCAATTTTTACTATGAAAAGTCTGGGTGTGGATTTCCTTGAATTTGTCAGATTTGGGCTTTGCTAAGCTTCTTGGATACGTAGTTAGTGTTTTTCAGCAAATGTGGAAAATTTGTAATCATTATTTCTTCAAATAATTTTTATGTTCCTTTCTTTTTCTTTGCTAATTCTGGTTTTTCCATTAAATGTGTGCTTAAAGTTGTCTCATATTCCCATGGGATTATTCTTTTGCTTTTTCTACTTTGTATTCGCTATTATTCCTAGGTGTCACCTTTTAAATTCTCACTAAAAAATTCAACATTGCTGCTTTTCCCAAGGTAAGGTAACTTTTAATCTTCTCACAGTACCTAGTGCCAGAATCCATAACTTCTCATCAATTTAAATATTAGTATAAAATATTATTAAGTGAGAAACCAGAGTCATAGAAAAATAAGGTCTCTAGAGATCAAAATAGGGGTGGCTTTGGAGATAGGTTACCTGTGTTTAGTTCCCAGACTCACTACTTTTTGGCTATATAAATGTAAGAAATCTCATAAAAATATGTATATCTTACATATCAGAAATTGTCATCTATGATATTCATGATAACAGTAGCAATAGAACTTGTCTTAGAAGATTATTATAAGGAACAATTGTAAAGAGCTGATAATAGTGTAGTAGATAAACACAAAATAGTAAATAATATTATTAAGTGGAAGCAATATTATATAATTATGTACTTTTGAGCAACACTTGCCAGTAGGAAATATTCTCTATGCCTTTTCCAATAAAGTAATCATTAGCCACATGGAGCTATTGAACACTCGAAATGTGGCTAATGTAACTGTGGGATTGACTTTCAATTTTGATTTAATTTTAATTTATTAAAATTTAAATAATCACATGTGGATAATTGCTACTGTGTTGGGTAGTATAGCATTCAGACCCCTAAATTAGGCAATGAAAAATAGGAAATGTATTTAGCTTTTTGTTCTCGGGACATATGTTATTGATTGCTCTGTGTATGACCCCTGGGTTCTCCTGATTCTTGAGCTTAGATCATGCCTCAGGACTAGAAAAAATGTTAGTAAATGAGAAAGACATGTGAGACTACTATAGCCTAGCTTTAAGTAAGGATATAAAAGTATGAAAGAGTATTTTTAAAAAGGTCTATTAAGTAAGATTTATAAGACCAGAGAACCCACCAGCTAAATTGTTCCTAGGGAGGTCCTGGAAGACGCTCTCATCATGAAGGTGGTGAGGAATGCACTAGGAGAGAGACTGGTTTCACTGAGAAGTTCAGTAGTAGCTGTTTCCTGCTACTTACAGGTGTGGGCTTGTTTGTATCAGTGGGCATAATGAGGGATAGAGGGCCAAAGAGCAGTGCACTGCCACCAGAGGCGAGGCAGCTGTAATGACATGATAGACATCAGGCCAGTCTGGGCCAGGGAGTCTTGATCTGTAGCAATCTGTGGCAAAAGCATAAACAGCATGATGTGCCCAGGAGTGAGAGAGATGGGTTGCCAATGAGAGGGTGTTGTCTGTCTAACACAACCGTGAAGGATCAACAGTAAGCAAGATGAACACAGAGAAACATTAAATGCCTAAGGTGATGGATACCCCAATTACTGGGATGTGATTAATTCACATTGTATGCCTGTGTTAAAACATTACATGTACCCTATAAATATGTACAACTACCATATATTCATTATAATTAAAAATAAAACTTTTTTTTAAAGTGACAAAGAAGATCAATGATAGCCACCAAAATGAAAAAATCATAGTTCTTCACCTAGCTTCCAGACATAAGCCAGTTCTTAAACCAAAACATGAGGTAGTTCTTCCCTTTAATGAAAGGACATCTAAGTTCCCAGGAAGAAGACTCTGTACTTGCACAGCAAAGGTATACAGTAGCAACTCTCCCGGCCTTTCCTCAGAGGACCTAGGGCTAATTGGCAGAGTAACTCTGGAAAGGTGGAAGACACTGAAATTCTCAAAAGACTATTACATACATAATCTCAGATGACACTAAAATTAAAAAGCTCAAACGACAACATTGACCTTTTGATAATATAGGAATATGCAAAAGTGATAGAGACCTGACACAAGCCTATCTCAGGGAGTTGCTAGTGAGTCCACAGATAACACTGTGATTTTGTAAAAAGTCTAAAGTGCAATACTGGAATTAATATGCTGAACATTTGGAAAAGAAAACACCTGGACCTTATTCACAAATTGCTTTGTTTGTGTATTAATGGGGGCTGTCCAGGGAAACAAAACCAACAGAATGTGTATAAATACAGGAAGAGATTTATTATAACACAGTGGTTCACGTGATTGTAGAGGCTCACAAGTCCATATCTGCAATGCAGACTGGCGAGCCTGAGACTGAGGAGAGCCAGTGCAAGTCCAGCACAAAGGCTAACAGCCTGGAGACGCAGGAAAACGGATGATACAGGCAAAATTTAAAGGCAGTTTGCAGGAGAAGTTCCTTTTGCTTGGGGGGAGTCCTTTTTTTTTTTTTTTTTTATCAGTCAATTGGATGAGGCTCTCCCACAAGTATAGGGCAATCTGTTTTATCCAAAATTCACAGACTTAAATGCAAATCTAATCTCTCTAAGCTGACCATATAAAATTAATAATCACAATTTGATATGTTGGCAAACATTTACATCAGAATGCTATCTATACTACAACTCCACTCAACAGGAAGGCTTTCTAAAAGAACAATGGTGTTGGAATTACCTCAAGGAGGCAAACCAGTCAATTTGTTAACTTGACTTCCATCCTGGGAAGAACAGTAATTTGTTACAACTGAAGTTAATGATCAGCAGGAACTGGTGGATAAACGCTCTGGCTACTTTGTGGAGGTTGGTGTCTGGGCATGTTGGACTGGCTCTGAGGCAAGTTTTACACAGGTCCTCGAGCCTCCATTGTCTACTGATAGTTACCTGCACAGTAACACACTGTTTATTTCCTCCCTTCTCCTCTCTGTCTCACTTCCTCATTTCCCTTCAGGTGCTTTCTGAAATCACCTCCCAAGTAAGCTATTTGTATGATAACCTTGTTCCAAGACCTTCTTTGGGGCAATCCAGACGAAGATACTTCTACCTTCAAAGGAGGGATCCTCTGACTTTTTTGTTTACTCTTTTAAAGTGAAATGGAAACACTCAGGCAAAGAGGGCTAAACAAAGAAGACAGAATGACCAAAAGAATAGAGGGCAAGTGGGAGAGCTCTGCACGCCAAGCAAAGAGTGTTTTCCAGTGACACTATGAGTTCACCAGATCAGAAAGAAGGAATCCAAAAGAAGAGCTGGGCTTCTGACCATTTTGCTCCATCAAGCACTTATCCAACCTCCAAAGCGACCCACAAAGAACGCGTTTGCTTGCCTGGAATTGTTAATACCATATAAGATGTGCCAATTAGGGAGGATGTAAGCTGCAAGTAAACCTGACTATGGTCATGAATGTATATGGTTTACCTTATCAAATAATAAAGGTACAGAGGTACCTTACAGAGTCCAAGTCTATCACAGCTGCTTAGTATTAAGGTCAAGAATCCAGACATCATCTACTTTTATGAGAGAACTGTGCAAACCACCCCCAGCCCTGTTGCTGAATCCGGGTGTGTCACACACCGGAGCTGCTTCCACAATCAGAATCCCCTAACTATAGCAGCCTCAGAGGAACTACACAGGGTCACTCCCTAAAAAGATCCAGCAACAATAGAGTGATCCCGCTGGGGTCTAATCTTGGGGAGACACCTCCCCAACTCTGAGGACAGCCAGAGGCAACGGTGAAAAGCAATCATGAGGCGAAATCAACAGAAAAATTCCGGCAATATGAATAATCA
>CAUYPK010091191.1:0-38404 GCA_963574355.1 Loris lydekkerianus
AGACAGGCCTCCAGACCTCAGAGTGAGAGTGGAGGAGAGTGCTGGGAACTCAGAGTTGCAGGTAGAGAATATATACAGTTTTATACAGTTTTATGCCTGGCAGGAGAATGCTGTGGCACCCTAGTAGGGGAGGTAGGTCCAGTTTTTAGAGGGTCTCTCCCGTAGAGTGTAGTTGGAGGACCTTTGAACTCTGCTTATTTGTTTGTGGGGCACTCTGAGCTGTTCTCATGGGGGAGGGGACTCTCTTCCACTTGGTGATGGATTTTGTACCTTTGGTTTGTATCCTTGGGGTCACAGCTCACCTCAGCGGGGTTGATGTGCATTCTTCAACCTTCTCTCTTGGTGCAGCTCAAATCCACCAGGTTACTTGTTAAATTTTTGTCCTTTAACTCTCCTTCTGGATGGGACCCTCTGTGGAAAGCTGGCTTCAGTCAGCCATCTTGTCTCCGCCCCCTCTCCTCCCTACTTTTATGAAACCAACTTATATTTACTCACACTTTCTTATGAAAGATAGAACACAACTATCACCAAGAAGAAGGAGAGAAATGGAGTGGGACATGAGATGCTTTATTTGGATTGAGTCTTGCTGGGGTTCTGCAACTGTCTACTATCTGAATTTCTGTATCTTTTCCAATGCTTGGGACATTCACATCCATAGTTTCTTGAGTAGAGCATCTATGCCTTTAGGACCATCTTGTTCTCCTTCAGGAATTCCTAAAAGTTGTATGTTCAATCTTTTGGAATTATCCCACAACTCTCTCAGGGAATGATCTATTCGTATTTTCCATCTTTCTGCCTCTTTGAATGCTTGGTATTGTTGAACAGCCTTGTCTTCAATTTCACAGATCCTTTCTTCTGTCCACTCAACTCTATTACTGCGGGATTCTACTGTATTTCAAATCTCCTTGAATAACTTTTTCATTTCCCTGAGTTCTGCCACGTCTTTTCTTATTATATCCATATCCTGATGATTTTGTCTTTGAATACATTAAATTCTTGAGACAACTTTTCAACAACTCTTTGAATTTTTATTTCTTCCTTTTCTTCCATTCTATTCATTTTATTTGCCATTCATATTCTGAATTTTATTTTGGAGATTTCAGCCATTTGTCTATAAATGGCATCTTGTGTAGTATATCATTTGTCATTCCTTGGAGCAGTTATCTACTCTAATTATTCATATTGCCAGAGTTCATTTGCTGGTTCCAACTCATGAGTATTTTCTGCAATTTGGCAAGGAAAACTAGCAAGATGAGATTGGAATGGAGCTTCCAGAAAGAGAAGACAACCAGCCCTTTACCAATGAGCTCAGGCTGGTGATTGTAGCTTTTCCCCTACAGCTTTGCAAAAGTCCCTTTTAGAGCTGTAGCTAGAGACTCTGAGTACCTGCTTGGTGTGAAAGTGCAAGCTGAGTCTGTCTTGTAGTCAGCCAACCTCTACCCAATTCTTTTGAGTCATAGTATTTAGCAGAAATCTCACCTGGGGAGAGATACAAGCAGCTGTGGCACCCTGTTCCCCACTGGCAATAGCTGGAGGAGAAGAATCAGTCCCTCCTTCTACAAAACAAGCCCTGCTCAATTTCAGAAGGTCCCTGCTTGGACACCCCAGGTCGAAAGTTCTAATCCTCTTGTCCCAGGCAGTATTAAGTACTACTCAATAGGAAGAGTTCAAAGTGTCTTCAGCAGCCTGATAGTAGGAATCCACAGGTAGTTCCATCCTGAGAACACAAAGGGCTGGAGCCTAGTTCCCTCTGGTTAACAATGGAATCAGTAAGCGCACCCCACCACAGTCAACCCAAGGACATCAGTGCCTCCAACCTCATCATGCACCACTGCCAACGACCTTGGGAGCTGGAGCCTGGTTCCTTTTAGGGAGCAACATATTCAGAGAGGTGCCCCCATCAGACCAGGGGTATCAGTGCCTCTGTTCCTGCCACAGTCTACCATTGACAACCCTGAGTGTCTGGAGCCTCGTTCCTTTCAGTGAGCAACAGAATCAGAAAAGTATGCCACCAAAGTCTAACCTGGTGCATCAGCTCCTAAACCTGCTGCACACCATCATGATGTGTTTCTGCCTTCCACGCATTCCTCTCTCTCCATGCCCTGTTTTGAATCACTGTTTTCGCATTGCTGTCCAGAGGCTCACACCATGCCCAGGCCTCTCAGGGAACTGCCACATACACTGGGCTCTGCAAGAGGCAGGTCTTCAGACTGCCAGGCAAAGGAGAAAAGGTGGGCTGGGTATTCAGAACTGTGGAAAAATATTTGTTTAATTTTATGTCAGGCAGGCTTAGGCTCACATGTGGGACCTCCCTGGAGAAGGAGGCCCGATGTTTAGCGGCTCTCTCCTGGAGGTAAAATGAAAAATCTTTTGTTCCCTACTCACTGGCAGAGAGCTCACAGCAACCCTCCTACTTCCAGGAGGGGTCTCTCATCCTCTTGGTGGTGGTATTTTTGCCTGAAATTTTTTGTCTTGGAATCTCAGTTTGCCTCAGAAGATGTGATATGCACTTCTCTATCATCTTTCTTAGCATAAATTCCCACCTTCTGCTTCATTGAGTCAATTCTGTCCAATATCTCTTTTTTCTGGACTGGACCCTCTGTTTAAAGCTGCCTCTAATTATCCATCTTACGTCTCTTCTACAAAATCTTCAAGAAGCTTCCAATATTAAGCTTAAGCCCTGTGTAGATCAAGGAGTTCTCTTGTAACCAAGATTATAAAAGGTCATCTCACTGAGTATAGTTCTGTGTATGTCTTACTTTTTGCCATATCTAGGAGCTTCTCCCAACTGTGAGCCAGTCCCCAGCTGGACAAGTTTCTATGAATGCTCTTCTTACCACTTTGGTGCTTCCTTATCACTTCCTTGGTGAACCATAACATTCTCTTCTAGATTATCTGTTCTTTTATCTGTGAGAATCTGCATACTATTCTAATTCTTCTCCCTAAAGGAGACACATACAGATGGCTCCTGTGGCTCAAGGAGTAGGGTGCCAGCCCCATATACCGGAGTTGGCCGGTTCAAACCCAGCCCCGGCCAAAAACAAAACGGCGCTGCCTGTGGCTTAAAAGAGTAGGGCGCCAGCCCCATATAGCAGAGGTGGTGGGTTCAAACCTGGCCCTGGCCAAAAACTGGAAAAAAAGTAAAAGAGAGAGAGAGTGAGAGAGACACATGCTACCTATATTTGTCAGCCATCTTGATCCTATCTCTCCTGCACTGTATATATTACAAAAGCAGAAAGAGTAAGGGACATAATTCAACAGGTAGCCCAAATTTAAGTTAGGAAAGACTTAGATAGATTGGAGAATGTTTGGAGTTTGTTCATTAATTATTAGGTAGTCATTAAAAGTTTGAACAGAAGAATGATACGAACAAAGAAAGGTTTTGGAAAGGTTAATATGGCATACACAAAACAATTTATAGAAGAAAACAAACCTGAAAAATTCAGATTTTTTATTTTCTAAACTTCCTATAAAGCACAATATAATCAAGACTCTGTGGTCCTGGCATAAAGGTGGATGTAGATCAATGGAATAGACTTGAGGATACAGAAATAAATCCCCACATATATGGTCAATTGATTTTCAACAAAGATCCCATGACCATTTGACAGAGAAAGAATCATATTCTCAACATATAACCCTCGGCCAACTGGATATCCATAAGTCAAAACAGTGGAATTAGACTCCTACCTCATAACATGTAGAAACATAAATGGATCAAAGACCTAATTGTGAAAACTATGACTACAAAATTCTTAGAAGAAAACAAAAGAGTTCATAACCTTGGATTAGGCACTGGTTTCTTACATACAACACCAAAGCACAAGTTAACAAATAAAAAGTATGTAAATTGATCTACGTCAAAATTAAATCTTTCATACTTCAAAGTACACCATTTAGAAAATGAAAAGACAACTCACAGGATGTGAGATAATTTGGCAATCATATATATGATAAGGAACTGTTATCCAGAATATATAAACAAATATAGCTCAATGTCATCTTTATTTGACGGTATTATTGTCAGAAAATATAACTCTATTAAAAATGGACAAAGGAATTGCATAAACCTTTCTCCAAATAAGGTATTAGAAATGATCAATAAGCATAAGAGATGGTACTCAACATCATTAGCCATCAAAGAAATGTAAATTAAAACTGCAATAAAATAACAATTCTCACTTGCTATGATAACTAAAATAAAAATTTTTTAAAGGAAGAAAACACCAGTTTTCATGAGGATGTTGAGACATTGGAACCTTCATAATGTTGCTGATGGGAATACAAACTGATGTAATTGATTTGGAAAGCAGCTCAGTAATTTCTCAAATTTCTTAAATACAGAGTCACATATAAATCAGGAATCCTGCTCCCACAAATGTACTGAAAATGAAAACATATGTAGTGCATCGACACAAAAATTTGTACACAAATATTGATAGCAGCATTATTCATAATAGCTAAAATGTGAAACTGACCTAAATGTCCAGCAACTGAAGAATGAATGACTAAAATCTAGTAATGTATTCATACAATAGAATATTGTTTGGAGATAAAAAGCAATTCAGTACTGATGAATGCTATAATGGGGATGGACCATGGAAACATTGTGCTAAATGAAAGAATCCAGTCACAAAAGAAAATGTATGATGTAATTCAATTGTAAAAAAATATTTTATTATATTTTTGCTAGTGCTTGGGACTCATTGAGGGTACAAAGAATTAGATTACACTAATTTCATTTGTTTAAAAAAAAAAAAAAGTCAATCTTATAATCGTGTCCCACCCCCAAGAGGTGTACCACTGTGATCCCTTCATCCCCCTTCACTCCTCTTCTCTCCTCACTCCCTCAGTCCCCTACCCCCACTTGTATTAAGTCATCTACTGTCTTCATATTAGAATTGAGTACATTGGATTCTTCTCCATTCTTATGATGCTTTACTAAGACAAATATGTTCCACCTCCATCCCAGGTTAATGCAAAAGATGTAAAGTCTCCATCTTTTTTAATGGCTGTAAAGTATTCCATGGTATACAGTATTATACATGGTATACCAGAGCTTGTTAGTTCATTCCTGGGTTCAAAGATGCAGATGCTGGCATGGATGTGGAGAGAAGGGAACACTTTTACACTGCTAGTGGGACTGTAAACTAATACAATCTTTTTGGAAAAAAGTATAGAAAATCCTTAAAGAATTCAAATTAGACTTCCCATTTGATCCCGTAAATCCAATTACTAGTCATCTACTCAGAAGAAAAAACATCTTCTTAGCATAAGGACATTTGCAGTAGGCTGTTTATTACAGCTCAATTTACTGTCGCCAAAATGTGGAAACAACCTAAATCCCCATAATTCAATTTTTATTAAAAGTTTAGAATGTTCACATTACATTTTGATGGTAGTCACTGATATACGTGCATCCCTTTTGGCTATACTGTAAAAGTATATATTAAAGGGCAGTGCCTATGGCTCAAGGAGTAGGGTGCTGGCCCCATATGCCAGAGGTGGTGGGTTCAAACGGAAACATACCATACCTTCTTGCTAATATTTTAATGATGTACATCTGATAATTGTCTTAGAAACATTATATGTAGAGTACTTTTGCTTTATATTTCATTTTAAAGTGAGCATTAAGGGAATGCAGCATTTTTTTTGGGGGGGGGGGGAATGCAGTATTTTAATTGGAACTCTGTCAGTACTTTTATCTAGAGGCTTGTTGCCATTTTTGTCTTTTGTGAAATTTTCATCCCAAGAAAGACAGGATTACACTCTTTCCTAACATTTGAGTTGGTTTAGTGTATTCTTGGTTATCAAAATACTCATAGAGCTTTGGGATTTTGGATTGGTAAAAATTCATGATGTGTGAAAAAGCATGATACATAATGTGCAATCTCAATCCCAGAAAATTGGATGTTGTGTATATACATTCGGGATATGGAACGATATGTCAAACTATAAACTGCTTGTGATTATGGAAAGAGAAAGTTTAGAATGGGAAAATCTATAGAGATGGAAAGCATATTAGTGCTTGACTACCAGTGGATTAGGAAGTGAGAAGGGTAAATGGGGTTTTTATTGGTGATAATAAGATATTTTAAAATGGATTGTGGTAGCAGTTATAAAATTCTATGACTATACTATAAACATTAAATTGTACATTTTAAATGGGTAAATTTGCATTGTGTATGAATTATATCTTGATTACATTGTTAATAAAAAAGATTAATATTACATTAACTGGCAGATGGATTGGATAAGACAAGGCTAGAAGTAGAGAGACATGTTGGGAGGTTTTGTAATACCCCAGCTGAGAAAACAAGATTCTAAACTAGGGCAGGAGTAATGGGAATTAGAAAGAGAAGATGGCTATAAAATATACTGTAGAGGTACAATCACAAGATATGCCATTTGGTTGAATGTTGAATTTATGAAGGTGAGGAGGCAAAGAAGACAAAAATTTTGAGTTTGGGTATGTAAAAAAAGTGATAATGTTATTTTTAGACACTGGGAGCACAGATAAGGAAACAAGGTTATTTTTCAAAGGAAGACGTTGAATTCATAACAATGTCAGTTTTTGAGGTGTTCTCAAGACAATCTTTAAAAAATGTCCAGTGTCTAATTGAAATTTTTGGAGTGGAGCTAAGTAGCAAAGGAAGTCTGTCTATAACTAAATTTTGAAAAGTCATTAATATATACAAGATCATCAATGCATTGTATATCATAATTATATCATAAAGGTGACTGCAAACTTTCATGGAGAGTATATGGAAAGAGAGGGGAAGAAAACAAGACAGATTTTTTGTGGAAACAATTAAATTTAGAAGGCAAAATCAGGAAAAATAGACCAATGTGGACCCCCCCAAAAAAGAGGATATTACAAGTGGAGGAAACATACTTGGGAGGCTGAGGCAAGAGAATTGTTTAAGCCCAGGAGTTGAAGGTTGTGAGCTGAGATGCCACAGTACTCTACCCAGGGTGACAGTTTGAGACTGTCTTTAAAAAAAAAAAAAAAAAAAAAAAAAAAAAAAAAAAAAATTAGAGGAAAGAGTAGCAGGGCTTGTTACCAGAGAATTAAACGTGGGCTTTTAAGGATTGGGACAGTAGAAGAGAAGGATTGAGAGTGTCCTAGGAGAGAAAAGAGCAGGTCACAAAAATAAAATGGGGAATATTATAGGAATGATTGAGAAAGACCATCAAAGTGCTAGGACCTAGCTACAACTGTCTCTTAAGGAGACCTAAGAGTTGAGAGAAATTTCTGATTGATCCAACTGGAGTTCTCGGTCTCTTGTTACCTTTCCTAGGTGAGATACTCACTTATCAGTGGAACATACCAGAGAGATCTGGCCCTGGTCCCAATGACTCTGCTTGTGTTTCCTGGATCTATTATTCTGCAGTGGACCCCATAAAGGTAAAAACAAAGTTTGCTTCTTGAGTATCAGAAATGGACAAACTTCCTGACAAAAAGAAGCTATGAACTAGATGTAGTAAGAAGCTCACTTTTGAGATATTAGAGCCTAAGAACTGGGGGAAATTTATCAAATGGGCAGGAGGTAAGATAAAGGTAATGGGTAGCACAAGTTATTTGTCCTGATGAGTTTCTTTCTTGTATCTTCTTTTTCCATCCTATAATGCAATATGCTCTCATTCAGATAAACTGAGGTTTATTGTCTTGAAACTGGAGTTCAAGTCCCAAATTTGATTCTAGCATACCTTTGGCTTGACTTCAGACAAGTCATTTAGCCTGTGTTTACTCATATGGAAAGATAATATTTCTATCTATCTACCCATTTACAGCTAGCCATCAACAAGAATTTATTGAGTGCCTACTAACTCTTTGGGATTTTACTTGGTGCTTTAAATGATATAAAGGTGAGAATACATTTTCCACCTTTAAAAAGATCCATTTGAGCAAGAGGGTGGCTGAAAAAAGCATCACATTAGTAGGTAAACGTACTCTGGACCTTGAAAGCTGAAGAACAATATGGTATCAGATAACGGATATGGTGAAGGAGAAGGCATTTCAGGCAAAGGAAACAATATGAAAAATGACACTGAATGTGAAACTGCTTGGTTTAGAGATGAAGGGACACTTTAGATTAGCTAAAGCATAGGTTAGATAGTACATCTTACCTAAGTCCAAAGATGGTTGTGAGATTGAATTTAGATAACATAGTGGGGTGTTTGTACATTTAAGAAATCATGATTGAAATGCTGAGGAGTACAGTGGGCTTGTATGAGAGCCTGGCTCCAAACAGAGATCTGCTACATAGGAACAAAACCATATTTTTCTTTCTCTCTCATTTTCTCCCTTCCCCAGGACATGTATAGTGGCCTGGTGGGGCCATTGGTCATCTGCCGAAAGGGCATCCTGGAGCCCCATGGAGGACGGAGTGACATGGACCGGGAATTTGCTTTGTTATTTTTGATTTTTGATGAGAACCAATCTTGGTATCTGGAGGAGAATGTGGCAACTCATGGGGCCCAGGAGCCAGGCCATGTTAACCTACAGGATGAAACATTCTTGGAGAGTAATAAAATGCATGGTCTGTAGAAATGAAGATATTCCTTTTCCAAAGAAATCCCTGCTGGTTGCATTGGGTTATTTAATAGGCCTATTATTTCCTAAAGGAGCACAAAAATTTAGGATGGAAAGGAGGAACAGGGACAAATTAGAATAAATATTTGCCATTATTACTCATTTATTCATACAAATCAGATGTATGGTACAGATTAGATCAAGAACCTAGAAAGCAGGATACTGATATAGTAGAGTTGCTGTTGTGACATTGTAGATTTTAATGTATTAGGGAAGATAAAATGAACATGTATGAACCTCAATATACCTGGTGAGCAGGCTGCTTAGGGCTCTTGTTTTAAAATCCTAAGTTTAGTCTCCCAGTATCATTTTTTTTTTTTACCACTCTCAATTTGGAATTTACTTTCTCACTGGGTTTCTATATAGAAAGATAAATACAGCTTGTCTTTTAGACCATTTTCAATACAAAGGTTCAATTCACAGATGGAATAACTGGAGAAGAGAATCTCATGGCATAGCATACTAGATTTATGTTAGGTGCAAGGAAGAACTTTTTGATGCTTAAATGGGTTTTGGAGGGAAATTATGTATCAAAGCCTTCCTTTTCTCTAGAGATCTGTTATTTGTGTAGCTGCAGTTTTTCAAAATAAGAAAAGAGAGAGAGAAAGAGGGAGAGCATTAGTTCAGTAGAATGTATTGAAGTGATCTCTCACCATCACTTAAAGCCCAAGATTTCTTTGATCTGAGGATGAAATGAAGGTTTGATGGTGACTCTAATAGAACTCAAAAGCAGTATTTCATTGTCCTGCAGATTTTAGCTATGTCTTTTTGATAGAGAGATGAATGATTCACATTACATCAGATAATTCACAAATTTCTCAAGGTGAACTTTTAAGCTCCCATCCAAAATGACTTAGGATGAAAAGGGAATGAGGGCAGAATGAGGTCCTGTTACTGCAAGGATTTGTCTAATGCCCACTTTTATCTATTTGTTTATATGTCTGTTCATCCAAACTCATCAGGCATCAATCCATCTACCTATCTATGTATCTGGCAATTATTTATTGAACATTTTCTGAATATTAGAACTGGTTATATAAATATAAACAATGTTGAGATCTGAGGGGACAAATAAATAATATCCCTCCATTCCCTTTCAGATTCCTGAACCAACTTAGAAAGAGAAATATTTAAGATCAAATATGAGCTTTACTATAGAGAAGGCTAATTGAAAAACTTAATGCAATTTTGCAATGAAATGGGCATTCTAATACTCCTCTTGAAATAGATATAATTTTTTCTGAAATTAAAAATATTTTTAATTGTAAATACACAAAGTTTACCATCTCAAACACAAAATGCCATCTTAACCATTTTTAAGCACATGATTCAGTTATGTAGATATATATTTTTTTTCATCTTGTCATTGACATAGATGGATAGCAATAGCTCTCCCCCTTGGCAGATGCAGAATCTTACAATGAGATAGTAGATCATTTTTCCCATTTTTTTTCTTTTCTTTCTCTCTATCTCTTTGTGTATGTGTATGTGTGTGTGTTTGTGTGTGTGTGTGTGTGTGTGTGTGTGTATGTGTGTTTGTGTGGTTGTATTGATGATAAAGACAGAGAGCATCCAGAAAAGATTGAGTTGGTCATGTTTGGTAGGAACAGATATAGAGATTGATAATAAATGTTCATTTTCCCTCTTGAGGAGTAAAGTGCAAATTACCTTTCCTCTGTGAGAACACAAGAAGTGGTAAAATGTCCTGAGCAAAGTCCAGACAGTGCAAATTAAAATGGAAAAGAGTACTTTGGTGTCCTTGGTGCATACGATGTGGCCTGGGGAAAAAATTGATGATGTGGTTCAATAAATATTGGAACTCTTAAACATTTATTATAGGCTGAGGTGTCTAATAGGTGTTATGAAAAAAGTATAAGGAAGCTATAATGCTGTAGTATACTCATTTGTTTCCTATTTACTATGAACCTATAGGCTAGGTAGGCATGTAAACGTCCACACATTAAAAGATAGGCAACTATAGCAAGCAGTTTCTGGTGAGTTTCCTTGAGTCATACAAATAGTACTGGAGGAGTTCAGAGGTACAAGGGGATGCAGGTAATGAGAGGTATGGAGAGGAGATAGGTAGGAGATCAGGAAAGTCTTCTTGGGGAAGGTAAAGGATTAACTGGGCTTTGAAAGGGATAAAAAGAGGTAATATTATTGGCAAGGAAGCTTATAAATGTGAAAACACAAAGAATGTGCATGAACCATATGAGGAATGAAGAAGAAATCACTCTAATTGGAATAAATGTGTTAGGTAGTGGGAGATGACTATGGGAAGGTGATTTGGAGCTATCCTGATAGACCTTATTGGCTTAGCTAAGGAGACATATGCCTCTATTGAAAGGGAGGTAGATACTTAAATATTTTAAGCAGCAGAATGAAATGGTAAGATTAATTAATTAATTTTTTTTTTTATTAAATCATAGCTGTGTACATTGATATGATCATGGGGCATCATACACTAGTTTCCACAGACCAGTTGACACGTTTACATCACACTGGTTAACATAGCCTTCCTGGCAATTTCACAGTTACTGTGTTAAGACATTTACATTCCACATTTACTAAGTTTCACATATACCATTGTAAGATGCACCACAAGTGTATTCTCATGGATGGAGCTGGAACATATTCTTCTTAGTAAAGTATCCCAAGAATGGAAGAAAAAGTATCCAATGTACTCACCCCTACTATGAAACTAATTTAGGGCTTTCAAATGCAGTTTAGAACAATGTTTTCCTAAAGTAGACCTTACATAACCTACACTGTATTGAGGATTCATAGCCTCCCCTTATATCACATGATGTAATCACAAGAAACCAAAACAAATGTGAAACTACTATGTTGCAATGTCATTTATAAAAATTTAATATTTATCCTTACGTGTTAAGTATTATAGAGTCAAGGTAGACAATAATATGGATTGGTGCTGATTCTAAAAAGAGAGAGAGAGAGAAATGCTTTCCTTCCTAATTCCATGTGTACCATATGTGAAGTTTGGGCAAAAATTAGAATGTTCCTAATGTGAGCATTGGTGGTTAGCAGGAGAATAGCTAAGTGGCTTCAGTTTTATTCCAATTAACATGCTAGGTTGAGTAATGTGGTGGCCTCTGGGGAGCCACTTTCTCTCTGCTTCACTTCTCATCTATAGGATGGGCTAATAAATTCTCTCTGTAACACATAGATATCCTGAAAACAAATTCATAAAAGCATCAGTCATCATGCATTTATTATTCAGCATATAGATGGGTACCAGGTATTTACCAACGGGCTATGTAAGTACCATCAGTCTGGGAACTCCCTTGAAAAGCATCTCTTCAGTCTGGCTCTTCTGCCAGCACACTCAGTTGCCTTTGCTCGCTTAGCTATGAAAGGCAGGGACACTAGATGGTTCCCACCCCTCCAACCCCTAGGGAATTGGACGAAGGTATAGAAGGTCTTTCTCTTTCTCTGCTTTGATAATGTTCTTCTTGGAAGCAGTAAATGTTGGGTTGGGAGTAGAACCAGACTCCATCATTTCTGATGATGAGTTTTTCTCTTTATAACTGTTGGAGAAACAGACCCCAGGCTGTTCTGGGGACTGCTGTGAATTCCTTTAGCCTTCAGGGAAGCCAACCCGCAGAGCTGAAAGGGTCTGTGAGAATGTTATTGCAACTTCTTAATTCAAAACATGACTGGAAAGAGACTTCCTGGGATGGAGCTGGAGGAATTGTAAATCTATTGGATTAGTTTTGCCCCCTAGTGGTTAAAGGCTCAGGGACCCCATGAGCTAAATAGCTCCCTGGACTGAATAAAGGAGGCAGCTGGGTGGAGCAAGAGGACCCACCTGGGATCAGCAGAGCCATTCACTAATGGTGTGACCTCAGCTCTCAAGACCTCAGCCCCGATACCTGCAAATAGAAAATGAAGGAGTAGATCATGAAGAATGCAGTTCCGTCTGTCTTTTCTCGTAGATGACTCCTGAAACAACCCATGGCCTTGTGATCCCCCAGCATATTTCTTGAGGGCAATAGAGGCAGAGTTTTAAGGTCCTGATGGTTGATTAGGAGCATGTAAGATCTTAGTGACAGCAAGAAAGCTTACTCCTCCAGGGTGTCAGAGATGAAGCCTATACAAGAGCATGAACCTGTGGAAGCCTTTGGACCAAGAGTTTCTGTTCTTCATGGACACCCTTTGTGCTCTTTCTGAATGCGCTGAGAGCATGCAGGGAACAGAAACAGGGAAGGATGTCCCTTCCCCAGGAACTCAAGGTTTCCTCCATCTAACCCAGTGTTCTCATATCCCAATAGCACATGAAGCATAAATCACATCCTACGTCTCGACTATTGACACCACCCCAAACTCCTGCAACAGGGGGGCCATGGGAGCATCACCTTTAACATTCTGGATCAAGAAATTAAAAAGAAATTGTTTTGAATTTATGAAATACTGACCATCTATTGCTCTGCGTAGGAATTAAATTCCCTCAAATGTGATGTCCTGTGGCTTGTTTTCCCTCCAGTACAAAACTCATTCAATGAGTCTCAGAACAGAGGATGACACATGAACATGCTATTGCTTTTCTTCCTCTGTCATCTTTCCAGATTTTCTATGCATTCTACTCCTGGAGGTAGATAATTTTCCCAAGCATCTGTACAACACAAAGGTTTTGACCAAAGCAAGCTGCAGACATGCCTTTTTCTGGCTAGTCTGGCTCATCATCATTTCCTTTTATGTTTTGTCCTAAAAAGAAAGAGATTGTATTCTTATTTCTAGAACTGCACCATGTTTGAATAATACCATTTTTTAGTCAAATAAATCAGGTTGTGAGGATGAAATGAATTTAGGGTAAATTATTCACAGAATGGTTATAGTTAATTTTTTAGGGCAGGCCAGTGATCCTGGGTCACCAAGGATTGTTAATAAGAGTAATTCCGGGTAACTAGAACAAATGGATTACCTCATTCAGTTAAAAGTGGCAGAAAAAAAAGGAAGCCCATAAACTCCTTTACTAAAACCTGTTTCTGGCTAGAGTGAAAATGGAGACAATAAAATCATTTTCAGGAAATTATTAGTGCGATATATATTTTTTCCTTTCAAGAAAAAGAAACTAAAGAATGGTTGGGGCCTTTTGTTGTAGATAGCTTTTCAGAACAGTGTAACGTAAACAGATTATCTGCAGTGTTTATTCAGTGTGAAAAAACAGTTCCAAGAGCCTCAGGTGCTTGCCAAGATCATAATTGTACCTTCTTAAATACTTTCATTACTTGGGAGTACAATAAGCGGAGCAGGGACACATGCTTTCCATTTTCTTGTCAACAAAACACCTCCAAGAAATTAAGCTCTATTTTCTCTAGAAAATTTCTCTACAACTGTTGAGGGTATATAAAAAGGGAAGGGAGGTGAGGCATTGGTTTAATTTCTTTATGACCTTGAAAAGAAGCACATAACCTCCTTCCTCTCTCCCCACCCCCCAAAAAGAGATGGCTCGAAACCAGAATATTAAATCTAAGATGGCTCCTGTTTAACCAAACAGGATACGGAGTGCTAGGGAACAGGACCCAATTTCATGGGCAGTAGTGGGAGCTCTGTCACGCTGAGGTGGGCTCGAGCTGCAGGACAGGGCTGAAATCATGCAGGTGAAATTGACTAGGCCAAGTCCTGTCTTCAGGGTGGGGTGGAAAATGCTTGTTCATCTTGCACAGACGCTGGCATGATAGTAAAGCAGTAATGGTGATGCCCACCCAAACGTAAGGGTGCTTACGTTTTAGGAACTTCTGAGCCTACAGGACATCCTAAGCGCTGGTGGTCTCAGGACAAAAAGTCAAATTGGCATATGTGCTTGTTACCTCAGAGGAAGTTTCTTTCCCAGGAAGAAACGCCTTGGTGCGTGTGTCTGCTTTTTCTGTCCTAGCCTGCTCTGTTTCTTTCACTCACTTCTTTTTCTCTGAGCTTTTCTCTATCTTTCCAGTCTGTCCTCTCTCCTTCTGGTTTCAATCATTGGGTTTGCACTAACTTAAACAGGGTTCAGCTTCCTGGAGTATGTCACAGATGCTTGGATATATGCAGACATGTACCCTCCTGTAGCTTCTGTTACATTTTTCTTAACTTGATCACCTTACAGTAGTAAGAAAAGTCCTAGATCCACAGCAGCCAGACAAGTACAGAAATTGAAGAAAGTACATGTGGAAAACACAATAATTTTTCCACATCTCTTTTCCTCCCTTTGATAAGGTTTATGTTCTACTTAGAAGGATATTTTGGCTTTTAGGGGGAGGGAAGAGGAAGAAAAGACAAAAGAAAGAGAAACAGAGAGAGAGATTAGGGAAAAAATTAGCCAGAAATTTTCCAATCAAATAGATAAATTAATTAGAATTTTTTTATACCTGAATTTCATTTTTTAGGAGAAATGGAAAGGAATGAGGAGTTACCAACATTAAACACTTCTGCTAGAACTTCTGCATGCATTATTTGTTCATCTTCACACTTATCGTGCCAGCTAGGCTTTGTGAAGCCCATTTTATGGACAAAGAAACTGTGGCTCAAAGAGTTTAAAAGGTGGATCTGCAAACTATGGTCTATAGTTTGTCAACTTTTTTTTATCTCATGGCACACTTGAACAGGCAGTCAAACTTCCATGGCAACTTATGTTGATCAATAAAAAAAAAAAAAAGTGAAAAAAGGATATACTTACTGTGCTTTGAACTTCTTCTGAAAATAATTTAATAATGATCTTTAAAATTTTTTGAGGCCCACATAAGACACTATAAGATCCTCTTGTGGCACCCCAGGGTGCTGCAGCACACTAGTCAAAAGTCACTGTTCTATGGGCTAAACCTGGCTCACTTCTTGCTTTTCCAAAAAACATTGTACTGAATGACACTCACTGGTTTGTGTATTGTCTGCTTTCATGCTGCCCTGGCAGAGTTGGGTGGTTACAATTCAACCGTATGGTTCTATATGGCCTTCAAAGCCATTTTGACTATCTAACCTTTTATAGAAAGAGTTTACCACACTCAGCTTTAAACAGGATAGCTATCTTCACCCAAAAGCATATGCTAGAGATAGGGTTTGACCTTTACCTCAGACTTGTCTGATTCCAGAACCCACTGGACTTTCGGATAAAAAACAAGAAGAGAAGGTGATAGGATTTTTATTGAATGGCCATAATTTAAAATAACAATCTCATTTATAAAAAGAAAACATACACCGGAATGCTTTATGGTCAGTTATAGAGTAAATGCAATCTTCACAAATCTTAACATCTGCTCTGGAACTCAAGGATGACTCAGAAATACTGCACTGTCTCTGCAGTCTCACACCTCTCTCTCCTTACGAAGGCAAGAAAATGGGTCACCGTGGTGCTTTTCAATCCCCACTGTACAAACAAGTTTCCCATCTTTTCTTTAAAGGGATGTGGCTTGAGAATTTGTATTTATAACGAATCCTCAGTGCCGATGCGACAGTTCTTGGACCACGTCCTGAGTAGCAAGGGGTTAACATGCTTGTGTCCCACCTCACCCTGCCTCCCTGCAGCATCTCACTGGGAATTTCCATCCTCTAGCCTTGCCTGTGAGATCCTGTCTAAACTCTGCCCTGCCCACGAAGCCTTCTTTTATCACATTTGCCTGCTCTATCCTCTCCACCTCTGAGCTCTCCTGGCACGCATTGTCCTCTCCACTTAGCACTGATTCCTGTGTGTGTTGGTTACAGTTTTGTGTGTTTCAGAATTATTTTCTCACAAGACCTGGCAGCCTGTGGGGAGGCCCTGAGCCTCCTACTCTCCGGTGACCCTAAGAGTAGCCAGTGAGACACTTACAGGTTTGGTTGCTAGTTTCAGCTGAGAATCTTCTTTCCTGGAGAAAATTGAGTGATTATGACAAAAATGCTACCAATTACATATTCCCAGACCCCGTTCCGAATCCAGCCAAACTGCTTAACAATAGAAATGCGTCTGTTTTCCCCCATTTGGTTTAATGATTTTCCTATAGACCCACATCTCTTTCTATCACAAAGAAATCACTTTATCCTGCTGGGTAATTAATACAAACATACAGTATGGCACACATATTCCTGTAGACTGCTTATTTTGCTGGTAAATTACAGGAAATCCTATACAGTACACCTGGGATACCCTGCAGTTTGAAATTAGAATATAAAGTGTCTCCCAGTTCCTCCTACTTGGCCAGGATACTGGTCTGATTGTGAAAGTATTTCTAGTTAGACATGTAATAAACTGGGATGATGGCAAATTCATTTACTTCTCTTTAGCTTAAAATTAATAAAGATTTTAATTCTGAGCTTAAAAATAATCCCACCACCCTGTTTAACAGCCCTCAGATTTCCTAGAAGGGGATACGATATGGTGTTGGTTTCCATTTGTGTATTCATTCAAAAAATATATGCCACATGCAAATTTGTAACCAAATCCTTAGAGTCTAAGGTATATTGCCAGTAAACTCCTTGGCCAAGCTTTAGTTCTGCATGATGTCACATCTATATGAGTCCAGCGATAGCATTAAACTGGCCACATCTGTTTCCGATCGAAGCACTATAGACCTCTTCGAGGCAGGGCTCACCTCTTCTCCGCACCTTCCCGTCTTCTTCCTGAGTGGCTTTCTTGAATAAAAGGACTTCTTTATGAACATGGTCAATGAGTTCTAGCTGGTTATTGTCACAACAAGTTTGTAATGACCTGGTTCAACCTTGGAATGCAGGTGAGTGGGCATGTGCAGGCACACACATGCCATGCTACACACAGAAAAGGCCCAGAAAAGTCTTCTTTATGATAATTGGTATGCAATTCCTCCCTAGACCTGTGTGCCAAAGTTCAAAGAAAACACCTTGGCATCTTCCTTTCTGAAAATAATAGTCAGTCCAGTTCAAGCAATTGGTGGGAACTATCAGACCTCCTCTCTCCTTGGAAGAGGAGGAAATAGTGTGAAGATGGGTGGTATAACCTTTGTTGACAGTTACCTCATGTGTTTGTTACTTATGGTGCTCTAGATCCATGGGGGTCCATGAGGTGCTTTTTTAAAGAGCCTGAAAGTAAATATTGTAGACTTGCAGGTCAACTAGTTGACTCTGCCACTGTAGCATGGAAGCAGCTGTACACAACTCAAAAATGGCCCCTTAAAATTGTATTTACCAAAGCAAGTATCAAGTGGGATTTTGTGTACAGATGAGTTTGCCGACTCTTGTCCCAGTATAGCGCTACGTAGGATATGGTGGCCAGGTGCCAAATTGAAACGATGTGGAAATGTTCCAAGCCATGTAAGTATAAAAACTGGAAGTAAATGGTTAGAAACTTTCATAGCAATGACACTGACATAACATCCAAGTGCAGGATGATCTGTGCCTTCCTCTTCCTGAAGAAGGAATAGACCAGTTTGCATGTTGAACTGAGTAGGGTTCCTGCATGTACACAAGTGTGTCCAGTAGAATGCACAGTGAGTCAAACACACTGCACGTGGGTGCAAATGGGTTGTTCACCACAGGCATTTTTAGAGATTGTTCTAGCACCTTCTTAGTGAGAAATATCTCAGCATTCCAATCCTGGCTTCCCCCACTCCCCTCTCTCGTAACGAAAGGCTGGAGACTGGTTTCTACTCTGCGGAAACCCTCAAACAAAGAATCTCCCTTTGCCTTGTGGGGTCTTTGAAAATAAAGGGGCCTTTTTCTCTGGGGAGTTAGCCTTGGAGTAGGAATTCCTGATACATTGTGAAGATTAAACTTTTTTTTCTTTCTCTTTTTCTTTTTTGGTCTTGTGGTGAAAATTATGGGTTAGCCCAGGCCCAAAGGGAATGAGGCAGGAGGTGTAAATTGCTTGTCCTGGCAAAAAGAGAAAAATGAAAGCATTACTGCTTGAACCCAGACAGTTTTGTCTCTTTTCTAGCTCTCTGTCTAACCTCCCTCCAGTCAAAGCACCCTACCAGCCAGGCCTCTTTTATAAGGTGTTATTCATAGGGTTGGCCTCGCAGTTTGTAAACACATAGAAACTTATCTGGATTGAGGGTTGTAGTCTTCAAAACCCAAAGAAAACTTTGGAAACATAAGGTTGTTAAGAAAAAGTACCAAATGCCAAATTTTGATGGGCTGGGAACATTTTAAGATACTAGTGCTATTGGGTTCTTATCCTTAAAAGCCATGATGTCACGGTGGGGGAATATGATGTCAGGCTGTAAAAAGATCAGAAGACTTTTGAAAATTCTTAGGCCATGTTGGGAAGTTTATATGCAATGCTGAACAGAAAATACAGTGTTCTTTTATTTCTTCCCTCCACCTCCTTTACAAGTACCACTGCCAAAAACACAAAGGTGAGGCCAACACTGCTGCTCCCGTTCCCTCCCTGGGAATATAGCTGGCTTTTATGAACAGGATTTGTTCATTTTTTAAAAGAGTTGCAGTAAATTTTTTTTTCAAAAACTTCCCTGGATTAACTAGTTCATGAAGTATTTAATGGTCAGCCATCTGCTTGTGCAAATAGCAGTTTCTTCCATGAAGAAGGGAAGATACAATTTCCCTGAATTGGCTCTATGACATGCCAATCATTTGCCTATTTTCACTTAAGAAGGCCCTAGAATTCTTACTATTAACTCTCGTTAGAAACTTATCAGGGTGTTCTCTCTTCTCTCACTGTGTGTGTGTCTCTAAGGACTCCATATATTATTCAATAATTTTTTAAAAAATGATATATCGATACACTTTCAATGATAATGACTTCACATTCTGATGGTAAACTATTGGGTAAATCATCTAACAAGAACGATTGAGGGGCTGGAGAGACTGATTTATGAGAAAAGATTATAAGAACCAAGTGTGTAGAGGTTGGCTAAGCACAGATGGGGGGCACCCGCTAATTACTTACCAAAATCAGGAGGAGTGGGACTGCAAGGAGAGGGAGCAGTTATCTCAGCCAGAAGCTGGAATCTAACTAAGGGTAATGTGAAGAAATTCAGGAGGGGAGAATGTAACATGGGTATCACACAAGTCTTCCCAACATCAAAACCCATTATTCCATGGACTTATCTTTCAGGAGGATCAGCCTGAGTCCTGTCCTCTGGGTCCTGTCCTCTGAAACAAGAGTGCTGGGCCAGGCAGGGAGTTGCACTTCAGGGTACACGCAGATATCACAGTGTCTGTGAGATGGGCAGACTCCTTTTGTTTAGTCCTTTTATATTTGTGGGGTTGCTATTTGGGTGCCTCAAGTCTTTGCAAAACAATATGTAACAGCAGCAGCAAGAGCAAGAAGGAGAGGCTGCATGGTGGGTAAGGCTGGGCTCATTGATTCCCTCGCATCTGTATTTTAAGATGCATCACCATTCCCAGCTTTAGTCTCAGAGTATGAAAATCTAGTAGATGCACAATGTGCTCTTTAAGTTAAAAAAAATAAAAATAAAACAAGGAGAGAAAGTAGAGAAAGAAAATATCTACTGTTTATACTGCTTAAAGAGAGAGAAAATAAATACTTTAAATATTATTGGGAAAAAGAAAAAATTCACATACAATCTCACCGACAAAGACAAATAATGTCAATGAGTTGGCATGTAAATCATTTATAGATTAAATCATTTTCAGATTTTTTGTTTTAGAATCCTTCAAGGTTAGGCTATCTGTACTTTCCTGCCTATATATATATATATATATATATATATATATATATAATTTTTTTTTTTTTGTCACCCTAAATATAAGCAGAATATACAGCTGAGGTCCATACAATTGTCACCCATCACAGAAAAGAAGTCTTGCATAAGTGATAGAATTTTAAATGCTTGAAAATCCTGGCCATATTCTGTTGAAATTATTTACATATTAGAAAGATGAGACCACAAGGTCTTAGAACAACATTTCTTTGAATGTTTACTGTTTTCCTCTTGTTCTCATTGAGTGTTACTAGGGAATTATAAAGGGCAGGTGAGGCTACAGAGGCGAGAGATTAAAAAGAAAGAGTGAAGAGGTAAAAAAAAAAAAAAAGTAGAAAGAAAAGAAGGAGAAGCAGAGAGAGGAACTAGAGCTTATTTCAAGAGGTTTACAATCTGGTTTAGATTTCCATGTTCTGAAATCCCTACGTTTCCTGTGTATTTTCCCTGAGAAACATCATATTAACATAAGGCTGATATTAATTTGAACCTCTCTTAGCAGCAGATATAATGACCAAAAATTGTGGTGCTACTTATACAAGGTCAAAGAAAAGAAGGGCACATATTGCCATGATAAGTCACTTTGAGAAAAATTAGGTACTATAGGTGAGAAAAGATCATACCTGCTGAAGAAAGTAACTAACTTTCCAGAATTTTGGATTGCCCTTCATGCGAATATTATTTAAAAGGTCAGACAGCACAACAGGAAGGCCAATATCCAGCAGACTTCATCTGAGCTATACACGAAAATGAATCCATCACTTTTCAGTACACTGATATTTTTTTCAGTATTAGTGCAAAGTTCTGCTTTGACAAATGAAACAGCCAGTTGTTTTCCTGAAACATCATTACTTGGATTTTAGTTACTCCAATACTTAAGTGTTTTTGCTAAAGTGTTAAGCTTTCATCAAAATTCTGGTGATCATGAAGACATAATCTAAATGTCTGTTGTAAGACTTTTCTATGAAATGGTGGGGTTAACATTTAAGTTGAAAATGTGTAATTCCTTAACCCAATTGTTTTTCACGTGTATGTACAGTATGTAATAAGTCAGTGAAGAGAAAATGCCAAGTTGTATTTTTCCTTTGCATCCTAATGCTAATGGGAATGGAAAAATGAACCCCCAACCTGAACTGATTGTTGTTTATTTCCTCTCCTTGTGAATGTACCTATAATACAATGAAACCAAAAAGTACATTTGAATCTTACTCCCAGATTTCCTGGGCTTTTGGTTTTGTTTTACTCTGCTGTTTGTCACTTTTGTAGATTTGTGTGTGTGTATGTGTGTATGTATGTGTGTGGTTTAATTATATGAAAATTATACTGGGGGTTGAGTAACCAGTGGCTTGAAAATTAACTGAATTATGAAAGCTGAAATGCTGCTCATAGCATCAGTTAATGACAAGGTCGCCGCCACTGTCATATTCAAAAGAAATGTCACACTTGAATGGGGCTGAGATGGCTGTGTTGTCCCAGGGTCCCAGGTACAGACAATGAAACAGGGGCTCCTTGGGTACTGTTTCATCCCATGTTTGAATCTAATGCATTCTTCTTCCAGCTCATTTTGGTTCTGCTGTGTTCCCATAACATATGGAGTCCCTAGGTATTCTGCTATAACACGGAAACTTTGGGGGCTGGGAATAACAGATCATGAATAGATTGGAAATTCTCTCTAAATGCCCCCTTGGGTGGTCGATGTAAGGGCTCATTGTGTGTTGTTTTTGTCTCTTACAAAAATCAAATATGTCTAGAATTATTTGAGTCCAACAGGCTATATTAGGAATCTGAATGCCAGCATACCCCATACACTACCACATAAACGATGACAGATGTATGCCCCTAGTATCTCCTCCTATCTCCCCAGCTCTGGGCAACTGTAGTTAATTGAAAAAGAGGAAAGAGGAAATTGAGTTTGGGATGGAATCAGTTGGAGTTGAAGGAAAAATCCAAATAAAAGACTTTGATGTTTAGCCTGTCCCAGAGCAGTTGATAGAGTTGGCGCAAATACCGCATGGGAGCAGGGGTGGGGGGAAGGGGGCAGCTGGCAGAGCAGAAAGTCTGAGGAATGACTTCGAACTGAAAAAGAAGCAAAGTGTCCTCAGCATCACTGGACCCTAGTAAGCACCCAAGGAATCAGAGTGGGACTTTGGGAAAAGAAGAGGCAGCATTCCCCCCCCAACTCCCAAATACTACAACCTCCTTTTCAGGGTGCAGGGGTATATTAAATCTGATATTATATATGCACTGTTTATTTTTCTCTCCCTGTCTCTCTCAAGAGGGGTTACCTAAAACCTAACACTGCAATACAAAAACTTAAATATAAGCTTCTTCTTTCAATTTTTCTCTTTCCCATTTGGAGCCCAAACTCAATTTGTCACCTTAATGGTCCTTGGGGGAATACCACTAACAGCTACTGTTACCTGCCACCATGTTCATCCCCTATTTACAGCACCTAGTTTGACCCTCAGGAAAGCCCAATGAGGTTAGTAATGCCATCCTCATTTTTGGGATGAGAAAACCAGAACTTGGAGAGGAAAAGAAAGTGACTTTCCAAAGGCCACCCAATGAGAAAGCAGCACAAACTGGGTACAATCATGAGTCTGTCAGAGCCAAAGTCTGGATGCGTCTAAGTAACCGTGGTGCACGGCTAGAACAATCTCAATTCCTGCTTCTCCTAGCAACCTTACTTTATACTTCTGTCCCTGTTTCCTGCTTGGTTGACTTGAAATTTGTCCCGGAGGAAAGTTTCTTGGTTCAGATGATGTGGATATTCCCAGCTCGCAGGCATTTGCATATTGTTTGGTAGAAATAACAGAAATCCTCTTGTCCTGCACACAACTCTAACTCTGTGACATAACCAACAGGGACTGTGGATACTTCAACATCCCACAAGGCATCAAATTCCTTTGCTATAGGTGGTATTTTCCTAATGTCAGTAATATCCCAGCTCGCAGGCATATTGCCAAGACTCATCCCACTGTGGTTCCAACAGGAATAGCCCTTCCTCTCCAACCCCAACTGTCCAGGGAAGTGGCAGCAGCAGTGGAGAAGGAAGGACATTTGCCCCAGGTCAGTGGGGAGTACCCATGAGACAAAACAGGATGCACAGAATATCTGGCACCTGCTTTCTTCTCCTTGGTGTCTATTAGATCAACTTCTCTAGAAATCAGAGAAAGGGAGAGAAGGGAGTGGGGAGATGAGCAGGGAGGAGAGCCATGGACCCATGGTTAAGAATTAATCAATAATCCTGTCTAATTAGCTAAGCAATATGTTGCAGTTTTCTCTGATTAGTCATGCTGAAACAATAACATACTCTGGAAGAATATTCCTTAGTGTTTGTTGTTCACAGAGTGAGAGCAATTGAGAGGAACATTTTTGCAACTCCTAATCTTGGGGGAGAAAATGATGAATGCCTAATGGAGATCTATCTTAAAGTTTGGACATCAAACAGGGAAAGTGTGAATCATATTTTGGGATGCTCATGTTGCTCAGGAAATACACCTCTAGGGCAGAAAGCTAAAAGAAAACAGGTCTGATAAGAATTCCATAGGGTTAGGTCTTATGATTCAGACACATGTCATGGGTATCCGCATGGGATGGAGGTATGTCAGGGGTTCCCTTCAATTACCAGGAAAGAGAAAAGAATCTGTACCCAGCTTCTAATTCCCACCCTAATATCTGCCAAGATGCCCACACTAGCATCTCAAGCTTAGTACTTTAGCTAGGTAATATGTCTGAGCTCAGTAGAGGTATTTTCCTTTTCTTTTATTTTTTTAAACAAAACAAGGGATGATGTTTCCCATGTTGGGGGGCTACATTATAACCTTGAACTAGATCTTGTGATGGGATACTCTGACCACTTTGTAAGTGTTTAAAATCCAGCATGGAGAGAGCCACTATAGCTAACGTTCCTCAACACTTGTTAGATCATACTCAATTTCAAGGATTAAATTACTTAATATCTTCACTACACACCCCCGGAAGAGGGAGTCTTAGCCCCTCTTTAAAGCTGAAAAAAATTAAGATTTCAGATGGGATATCACCTCTAGAGTCACATCATTCTTTGGACCACAGAATTGGACTTTGTCCTGTGGAATGGCACTGAACAAGACAAGAAATAGTTTTAGTTTTTGTAGGCTCAATTAAAAAATTATTCTTTTATTGTCTTTAATTTTAAATATACTGAACATACTCTTTCTAGATATCTAATTTGTATAATGCCTACATATCTCCTCATCCATGTATAAGTGGGAGGTAGAGTATTAACACTTAGAAAAGGAAGAGATAAAAAGCTGCTCCTGTGCTGTTAATGTGGCAGGAACCACTTGTTGCCTACTTAACATCCATTCTATTTTTTTTCTCCCTTGGATCACCCATTTGCTTAGGGGAGACAGTGTGCTAGGGTAAAACAAAATAACAAAAACACAAATCTATATTTCTCAGAAGCTTTTGCAGTTTATATGTAACCATATGACCCAATTATAGCCAAGAAGTATAAATAGACATTTTTAGATGGGTTTTAAGGAAAAGGGAAGCAAACCCTGCAGAGACATACTCTTCATCTCCGTCCTCCTTCTCCCCGACGTCTGAGCCCTTACAGCCAGCCATCTTGCGATTGAATGGGAAGGAAAGGGCAATAGAACTGTACAGACTTAAAGCTTTGAGTCACTGCATCAATTCTGGATCTCTTCAACCTTCAAACCTCTCACTACATAAGAGAGGATGCTGTAAAGATGAAGTGTATAGATACATGTGAAGCTTAAGACAATACCTCATACAGTAAGGCTGTAATTGTGTAATATAGTTTTCTCATTATGTATAGCAGAACCTAATCCATAACCAATGCAGCTGAATAATTTACTAACAAGGTAGCTAATAAACTCTCTGTGGGAAGTAACAATGTATTCTGTAGAAAGATAGTTAGAATTACATAGAAAAAGCATTCTTTGGTCAAATAAGCTTAAAAAGTCCTGAGGTCAGGTATGGTGGTTCACATCTTAGCACTCTGGGAAGCCAAGGTGGGACAATCACTTAAACTCAGGAGTCTGAGACCAACCTGAGCAAGTGTCAGACCATCTTTCTATTAAAAACAGAAAAGTCAGCTAGGTTTCATGGCAGGTGCTATAGTCCCAACTACTGGGGAGGCTGAGGCAGTAGGATCACTTGAACCTAGGAGTTTGAGGTTGCATCGAGTTAGGCTAACATCACTACATCCCTTTACTCTACCTAGGGGGACAGAGCAAAGCATTGTCAAAAAAAAGAAAGAAAGAAAGAAAGAAAGATACAATTAGTATCACCTGTTAAAGAAAGAAAGAAAGAAAGAAAGAAAGAAAGAAAGAAAGAAGAAAGCAAGCAAGCAAAACAAAAAGTCTCTCACACACCCCAAGTCCTGGAATACAAAAAGTATATTTGATTTATCTATTGCAATACCTCTCAGAAACTTTAGTAATTTAATGTGTACTAAGAATATCCAAGTGGGAAAAACATTACGGGAGAGGCAACAATGGTGGACTAGGAGCAGCCTGCACATGCTGCTCTCACAGAGCAGGGGAAAGTAGATATCCACCTTCAGATAAATCATCTAAGCAAGAACATTATAAATCAAAAGGGACGTGACAGGAGGGACCCAAAATGAAGGAGAAGGAAGAGCCTCTATGGTTGGAAGTACACAGGGAAGACAGGTCACATCTGGGGAAGGAACAGAGGGAAGAATCTTGGGGTGCCACACTCCCCTATGATCATTACAGCTGGGACCCTCCACTGGAGAAGGTCACAGGACTGACATACGCAGCTGTCTGGAGACTGAGCAGTCATTGATCTGTTGCTTTGGAGCAGTCATTGCTCCAAAGAGAGGCACAGAGGCGACCCAAAGGCTTTCAAACTTTGGGCACTATGGCTGGTGTTATTTTACGATTCTATACCCAGAGCACAGACTCTGCTTAGGAGCCAGATTTGTTGCATCTGTCTTCCCATCACTACTGACATTCCACAGATGAAGAAGGCAGGGAGCCTGGGCACTCTTGGAAATTCTGTGGACTGGAGCCATGCCTCCCAATTGCCACTGGGAAACCTGAGTGGGTTGACAATTAGTATCACCTGTTAACATAGGCAGGGCTGGGCTGAACCTGGTGCCCAGCCAGCAAGTGCCACCACTCAAGGATACAAAGGAGGCAGCTTCCCTGCAGAGGAAGATCGTCATTGGCACCTGTGGGCATGTGCAGAGCTGTGCTCAAGCTGACGCAGACAAACACCACTGCCCACAGGTGAGTGGAGCTCTGAGTGGAGTAATTTGCTGTTTGGCTCAGGCTGATAATTACTGCTGCTGACAGCACTAGGTGGGCTATTCACTCACTCTGCAATGTAGGGGCTGCCAGTAACAACCACAGGGGAACCATGGGACAGAGGTGAAGGAGGGCAGCAGTGTTGAACACTCAGTGCATATGAACATCCTGGGCTGGGTCAGGCTGCCAGAGCAGGACATAAGTGCACCATGCAAAGTGAACCTTCTTTGCACCAAGTAGGAGAGTTCCTAACACAGGAAAGCAAGTGTACTACAAGCTTATCTGTCTTGAACTGAGAAAAGAAATTTCAGATGGGAAGAAACCAGAATAACAACTTTGGAAAGATGAAAAAAACAAAGCCAAAAACATTTTTTTCAACTTGCCAGGGTTTTGACACCCCCAAATGACCATAAAAGGTCTCCAGCAATGGACCACAACTAAAAGAAATGATCAAGATATCAGAGATGGAATTCAGAATATGGATGGCAAATAAGATGAATGGCATTGAAGAAAATATAAAAACCAACATAAATCAGCCAAAAAATAGTTCCTAACATGAATTAAAAAAATGAAAAACTAAAGAGATAGACAATATATGAAAAGAAAGACATTATAAAAGTAAAAGAAATGAAAGAGTTGTTTTGGAAATTTCAAAATACACCAGAAATCTTCAGCACAGGCTAGACTAAGCATAAGAAGGAATTTCAGAGCTTGAAGATGAGGCTTTTTAAATAATCAAGAGACTAAAAGATGCAGAAAAAAAGAATAAAGAAGAATGAACAATAACTCAGAGAAGTATGGAACGATGCAAAGGGACCGGGGTACAAGAAATTATAGGGATCCCTGAAGAAAAAGAATTAAAGGCAAAGAGCATGGGAAACATATTCAAAGCAGTTATTGAAGAAAACTTCCCTGATATGGCTGGAGAGTCAGGTATCCAGATACAAGATGGTGATTGACCACCAGGAATATTCATAGCAAACAGGACATTTCCAAGATACATAGTTGTCAATCAGACCAAAGATAAAATGAAAGAGAAAATTCTGCAAGTTGCAAGATGAAGTAACAACTAACCTACAGAAGAAAATCCATCAGGCTGGCAGCAGACTTTTAAAAATACACCTTATAATCAAGAAGGGATTTGGATCCCATTTTTAGTCTTCTTAACAGAAGAACTGCCAGCCAGGGATTTTGTATCCTATAAAACCAAGTTTCATAAATGATGGAAAAATAAAGACTTTTTTTTTTTTTAAAGCAAACACTAAGGGGATTTGTCACTACTAGACCTACCCTATAGGAAATAAATGCTCAAAAGTGCATTTTACATAGAACAGAACAGTAGATACCCAATAGTGTGAAAGCAGTCAAAAGTTAAAGCTCACAAATCTTATAAAGAGAAAGCACAAGAGGGAAAACCAGCAACAAGCTATTGACCAACCTGATGAATGGAGCAGTATCTCCCATAGCAGTGCTAATGCTGAGCATAAAGACCCCACTTAAATGACATAGACTGGCTGACTGGATGAAGAAACACACTCTAAGTATATGCTGTATTCAATAAACAGATATAACTAAAAAAGACTCACACACACTCCAGGTAAAAGGTCGGAAAAAAATTCTGTACAAATGGAAACCAAAAGTGAGTTGGTATAGTTTTACTCACATCAGATAAAATAGACTTGAAAGGAACAATGGTAAAAATGAAAAGACAAAGATGGTCATTATATAATGGTAAAAAGAGAAATTCAAGAAGATTTAACAATTAGATATAAGTTCGAACACAAACATACACACACCTAACACAGGAGCACCCAGATTCACAAAGGAAATTCTACTATATCTAAGCAAAGAAATAAATGGTAGCATCATAATTGTCAGGAACTTCAATATCCCACTCAACAGAACTGTAAGTATCACTGAAGCATGAAATTAATAAAGGAAAGATAGACTTAACATTCAGTAGAACACATGGACCTTACAGACATTTAGAAAGCATTCTATCCCAAAATTACTGAATATATAATTCCTTGTCAGCATGTGGGACATTTTCCAATATTGATTATTTCTTAGACCACAAAAAAGTCCCAGCATATTAGGGGAAAAAGAAAGAAATCTTAACATTATGCCTTCTCAGACCATGGTGGAAAAAAAGCTATCAATATAAATCAATTCCCACAGAAACATTCAAATCTACACAAAATCATGGAAATTAAACAGTCTGTTACTGAATGATCCTTGGGTCAATGGAGATATTAAAATGGAAATCAAAACATTCCTTGAACTGAACAACAAAGAAGACATAAGTTTTCAAAAACTATGGGACATGGTAAAAACAATCCCAAGGGGAAAGTTCATAGCCTTAAACATCTACATTAAAATTACAGAAAGATCAAAAATTAACTAATGTCACATTTCAAGGAACTCAAAACAGACAAAGCCAAACCCAAATCCAGAAGAAGAAAAGAAATAACAAAATTCAGAGTAGAACAAATATAAATGGAAACAAACCAAAATTTAATGGATCAATAAAACCAAAAAGTTGACTCTTTGAAAAGATGAACAAAATAGATAGACCACTAGCCAGATCAACCAGAAATAGAAGAGAAAGGACTCAAATAACTTAATCAGAAATGAAAAAGAGACAGTGAAACAAATACCATAGTAATAAAAAATATCATCTTGAATACTATGAAATCTTCTATGCACACAAACTAGAAAACATAGATGAAACGAATAAATGCCTGGAAATACACAACCTCCTAAGCCTGACTCGGGTACAAACAGAAATCCCGAACAGACCAATTATGAGCAGTGAGACTGAAGGGATAATTTTTAAAACTCTCATAAAAGCAAGCTAGAACCAGTTAAATTTACAGCTAAATTCTACCAGACCAACAAAGAAGAACTCTACCTATCCTACAGAAATTATTTTATAGCATCAAGGAGGAGCGAATCCTCCCTAATTCGTTCTACAAAGCAAGTTGTAACCTTGATACCAAAGCCAAGAAAGGACACAATGAAAAAAACAAAACTACACACCAATATTCCTTATGAAAACAGATGCAAAAGTCCTCAGGCAAACCAAATTCAACAGCACATCATAATTCACTATGATCAAGTGGGTTTCATCCCGGGGATGTAAAGATGGTTGAACATGTACATATCAACAAACACTATTCTTCACATAAACAAAACCAAAAACAAAGACCATATGGTCATCTTAATAGATGTAGAAAAACATTCGATAAAATCTAGCACCCTTTCATGATAAAAATCCTCAACAAACTAGACAAAATTATAAAAGCCATATATGACAAACCCATAGCCAACATCACACGGAATGGAGACAAGGTGAAAGCATTCCCTGTAGGGGCTGGAACAAGACAAGGATGCCTCATGTCACCACTTGCATTCAACATAATGGTATTAAAAGTTCTAGCCAGAGATTTCAGGCAAGAGAAAGAAATGAAATGTATCCAGATCAAGAAAGAGGAGGTCAAAGTATCCCTATTTGCTGGTGATATGATCTTATATCTAGAAAACTCTGAAGCATCCACCAAAAGACTTCTGAAATTGATAAGTAAATTCAGCAAAGTCTCAGGGTACGAAATTAATATACACAAAAATCAGTAGTATTTCTACCTACCAGTAAAAGTCAAGCTGATTGTCAAATCAGGGGCTTAAGATTATTTACAATAGCTGCAAAGAAACTAAAATACCTGAGAATATCCTTAGCAAAAAAGGTTAAAGATCTCTATGAGGAAAACTATAAAATATTGATGAAAGCAATTATAGACAGCACAAACAATAGAAAAATATCTCATGTTTATAGATTGGTAGAATCAACATTGTTAAAAATGTTCATACCGCCCAAAGTGATTTATAGATTTAACCCAATCCCATCAAAATACCAATGCCATATTTTACATAACTAAAAAAGATCCTCTGCTTCATTTGGAACCATAAAAGAGCCTGAATAGTCAAAACTACATTAATCAAGAAGAATCAATCTGAAGGCATCACATTAAGTAACTTGAAATTATACTACAAGACTATAGTAACCAAAATAGCACAGTACTGGTATAAAAGTACAGATGTAGATGAATGGAACAGAATAAAAAAATCTGGAAATAGGCCTGGCACAGTGGCTGATGCCTGTAATCTCAGCACTTTGGGAGGCTGAGGGGGCGGATTGCTTGAGCTCATAAATTCAAGACCAGCCTGAGTCAGAGCAAGACCCCATCTCTTAAAAAAAAAAAAAATAGCCAGGCATCATGGCAGGCACCTCCTGAGTCTCAGATACTCAGGAGGCTGAGGCAAGTGAATAGCTTGAGCCCAAGAGTTTGAGGTTGCTTTGAGCTGTGATGCCACGGCACTCTACCGAGGGTGATAGCATGAGACTCTGTCTCGAAGAAAAAAAAAAAAATGAATCCAGAAATGAAACCATCTACCTGCAATCCACTAATCGGTAGCAAAGCAGACCTCAACATACACTGAGGCAAGGAAGCAGCATTCACTAAATGGTGCTGGGAAAATTGGATAGTCACATACAGAAGAATGAAACAGGATCCGTCTCTCACCAGACACAACAGTTAATTCAAGGTGGACAAAATAATTAAATCTAAGACATGAAATCACCAAAATTCTAGAAGAAAACACAGAAAGAACTTTCCTAGACATCAGCCTAGGTAATGAATTTCTGACTAAAACCCCAAAGTCAAATATAGAAACAACCAAAATAAGTAAATGGGACTTAATTAAATTAAAAACCTTCTGCACAGCAAAGGAAATAATCAACAGATTTAATAGACGATGTACAGAATGGAAGAGAATATTTGCAAACTATATGTCTGAAAAAGGGCTAATATACAGATGAAGAACTCAAGTCAGCAAGAAAAAAGCAGACAACTCCATAAAAAGGTGAGTAAAAGATGTGAGCAGCAGTAAGTCAAAAGAATATTGGCCAACAAATATTTGAAAAATGCTCAACATCACTGATCATCAGGGAAATACAAATTTAAATCACAATGAGTTACCACTTTACCCTTATCAGAATGGCCACTACTGAAAATTCAAAAAACTATACATGTCAGTATGGATGTAGAGACAAAGCAATGCTTCCGTACTCTTTGTGGGACTGTAAATCAGTACTACCTCTACAGAAAAGGGGATGGAGATGCTTCAAGGAGATAAATGTAGACTTAACCATTCAATCCATAAATCCAATTACTTGGTTTTTAGACAAAGGGAAAGAAGTCATTTTATGAAAAGGACACCTGTACTTGAATGTTTATCACAACGTAATTCCCAATTGCAAAGTTGTGGAATCAACCTAACACTCATCAGGTCATGAGTGGATGGAGCAAATGTGGTATCAGTACCATGGAGTACGGCTCAGCTATAAAAAGGAAGGAAATCATGTCTTTTGCAGCAACTTGGATGGAATTGGAGACCATTATCTCAGGAATGGAAAAACAAACACCACATGGACTCTAATAATTGGGAGCTAACTGATGGACACACAGAGAGACAATTGCCCTATTATGTGTTTATATAAGGAAAAAAGAGCGGATCAACTTAAATGAATAAAATATGGATTATTTAAAAAAACAAACAAACAAACAAAAAAAAACCCTAAGAGATGTAAAGGACTTTGGGCCCTGAAAAGGCAGAAGGGTGGGAGGGGGTGAGGGGTGAAGACTTACCTATGGGGTAATGACCACGATTCCAGTGATGGGCACAATAAAAGCTCCTACTTCGGAATATACCAGGTATCCATGTAACACAAAACAAAAAAACCTATAATGCAGAATATAATTCTCCATACAGACGAGTTTTTCAGAATCTGAAGGTACTTTTATTTTGGCACTTTAAATTGAAGAGTGCATGGCAAACCACTCTTTTGGTTTGTTTTTATTGGTATTTTTGTTCTCAGTTTGTGTGCTTCACTATTTTGTTTGTTTCCTTTTCACAACACAAAAAAGAGAATATCCAAGTGGGAGATTAAGTAGGCAGCGTTTTCTGAATTTCTGAGGCCAGAGAACACTCTTTTTGCATTTTATAGGACTGACTTCCCACACAATACTCTTTTTAGAATAATAACTTGAATGTTTTAAAAGATGATTTCTATTTCCAATATATTTTAGGGTTGTTTTCTATGATGCTTCTTCTTGAAAATCCCTGAATACTTGTGCTATTTCATTTCACCACTTTGTCCAAACTTCTCCCCTTGCTTGGAATGCAGCTTTTTAAATAAAAATGTTAATTGAGTGCTATTTTGTTCCCAGCATTATGGTAAAAAATTGTCATTAGTTTCTAAATTGTTCCTTATAACTAATAAATAGTCAGGATATGCTTGCTTATGATATGGTAAGAACAAAAAACAATGGTGCCCAAGTTAGTGGCTTAATACAATAAATGTTTACTTGTTTCTCTCACAAATGAAGATCTGAGTGATTCTCCAAGACGTCTGTTCTCTGTGTGATGATTCGGGGACACAGGCAGCTTTGAACTTGTGGCTTCACCTCTTAATAGGAGGCCTCTTAAAGGTTGGTCATGTCAGGGAAAGAGAGTAAGGCATGGGCTGTTCCCTGCCTCAGCCTGGAAGTGAAATGTGTCACTTCCCCTCACCATTCACCAGCCATAATCAGTCAGGCATATATCTCAGTCACCTATGTGTTGGGACCCAGGAGAACCCAATTAAGGTCTATTATAAATTCTAATAGGTAGCTAGCATTTTTATCTTTTATTGTAGATAATAAAACTGAGGCTTACAAAAGTAACCTTCCCAAGACCACCTGCCATAGCTAAGATTTCAATCCAGACTGTCTGCTTCTTGGTTTCATCTGACCTCATGTTTACCAGAACTGGAGGTGTGCACAAAGCTTCCCTTTGCCCATTCCTGCCCGCTGTGTCAGGATTGTTGAGAAAAGAGCCAAAACCTCTAAGAGAAGCAATAGCGCCTGCAGTCCTTCCCTCCACCCCCTTTTCTGTCCAGTGCCCCTTTACTTTTCACCAGCACTTAATGCACATCAAACCTGAAAAAGAAAAGAAAACATTGCCCTCACTCCACCCAGCCCCAAACACACACAAGTTCTGCTGTGGCTTTACAGAATAGAGAGAAAACAATGGGTCCCTGTGTAGAGAGTTCTAAGTCTTTTATCTTTCTGCAGATTCAACCACAGTATTGATTCTTTATTGACCTAAACTGTCCTAAGCACGGCTGTGGTTTTTTCTCATATAGTGTATGGGAGAGTTAAGGCAGATACTACTTTAATATTGATTTTTGTGAAAAAGGTGCAGGAAAGAGGGCAATTTGTGTCTGCAGTTGCTCTTCACTATAAAAGATACCATTGTTAGGAGCTTATAGCATTATATCAAGGGTCTTAATCTGTAGCAATCTTTTTTACAACTTAGAAATAGGCTTGGGCAAATGTGTTATTGGTGTTAATGATATTTTGAAGTGAAGCAAATTTGTCAGCCTTTCTAAGTAAACTGTTCAACTTAACTATTTGAGGACATGGCAGGTTGACTTCCCATGTGTGCAGAAATCCTACGATTTATTTATATATTTTGAAGTTTTATGGAAAGAATGTTTTATAATATAAACAGTGACCAGAATGTTTGCTCAATGAATCTTTGAGAAGTAGGAACGATTATCTAGGGCTGAAATAAGCCATGCTTCTATCACTAGGAGAATATTGCTTCTCATCTTAAGAATCAAAGGATTCTGGTTTTTGGAATATCATTCAGCGATTCAAGAGAGAGAAGAAAAAATATCACTCAAGAGTAGGGAATTTTATTGGTCAGAAGAGAATGCAATTGAACTTGTAGGTGGGGTTTTCATGTTCTTGAATAAGTATTTTTACAAACAGGTTTTATCTGAGTGACAGAAGATTTTCAGAAAAGGTGGTAGATTTTATGAATCTGATTAGTTTTATTTTATTTTATTTTATTTTTTTTTGCAACTGCACTCAAAATAGGAACGTAACACTCAGAGAATTTGTAGCCATTTGCATGAAGTTTCATGAAGTTATTTGCTTCCCTTCATGTAGGAATGACTAATAAATCAGTGAGAAATATGAATGCTATGTCTACTCCTCATGGTGTATTCCCCAGGGCACTAGCTGTAGAAGAATAGAAGATGATGATGATTTAAAGCTGGGACCTCAGGCATTGATGACCAAAAGCTGGTATGGGATGCCAGGGAACTGGCATTTTGTGGGTATGCCAAGACTTCTCTTAACTTATCTTTAAAAGCTCAAAGGTCAGCGTGGTGCCTGTAGCACAGTGGTTGCAGCGCCAGCCACATACACTGGGGCTGGTGGGTTCAGACCCAGCCTGGGCCAGCTAAACAACTATGACAGTTGCAACAAAAAATAGCCAGGCGTTGTGGTGGGCGCCTGTAGTCCCAGCTACTTGGGAGGCTGAGGCAAAAGAATCACTTAAGCCCAAGAGTTGAAGATTGCTGTGAGCTGTGATGCCATAGCACTCTACTGAGGGTGATATAGTGAGACTCTGTCTCAAAAATAAAATAAAATAAAATAATTAAATTAAAATAAAATAAAGTTCACAGGTCAGGGTCCTCCTTAGTCACTGGGTAAATGTCACATGACAGCCATTAAGGTTGAAAAAAATCTAGTACCTCTCAAAATGCTGAGAACTATTGTCCTGATAGGAAAGCCTATCCACAGTTTAACAATATTAAAATGATGACTTCCACCGGTGAATGCTGTTTTAGTGAGTTTTATCACTCTCTTTACTGGGAAAAACTCATCTCTTGGGTCTGATTCTTGCAGACAGATGCCAAGATATATCAAATATTCAAATTATCACTTCCTTGTAACACCTGGTTTCTGCTTAAAACCCCAAGAAATTCCAAAATAACACCTGCTCTTCAGATCATTAGTTAGTATTTTAAACATTCTTCTTTTATCTAATGCTTTTGTTTTGAAATATGTGGTACTGAGCCCCATTAGGCTACACTATATGTACTGTATTAAAATATCACAGTACCTGGTACAGTATTCATAAGTAGATCAGATAAAAGCTTATTCCAGAAGGAACAGAGGGCCTTGTGATTTGATGGCACCCTTAATCATCTTTTCTTTCTCCTATCTCATTTTAAGTTTCCATATTGATTTATCTGACAAAATTTGCAAATATGCAAAAAATATGACCCATATTGATTAACTCTTTAACATAAGAATAAATTATCCCTTTTATAAGGGACTTTCAGAAAGGAAAGTAGAGTCCTTAATGCAAGCTGAGTTTGACAAGAGCCAACACCTGGTAAAGTGAGTCCTTAGAAGAGGAAGCTGGGGTTTTGCAGTAATTACTAAACTCTTTCAGCTGAGTTTTCTGTTTTAAAGGGGGAGTGTTGAAAGCACTTAGCAAGATGGAGTTGGGGGATAACATTCTCCCCTGGTCTTATGTCTGAGTCAAACTCTTGACTCTTGGGCTGAGTCTTGCTTGCCGACCCCTACTTAATATGGGGGTTGGGGTTGTAGACATAACATCAAAAGTGAAATCTAGTTGAGTTTCATTTAAAGATGATGCCTACCATTTAACATACTTAACAGGGGAGAAAGCTAAGGTGTTACAATGGGTCCTTCAGTTGTGCCAGTGGCTCCACTGGTCTGAGGGGGCTCCTGGGCCACACGATTAACTGTATTGGGCTGGCATGTCCCGGAAAGAAATCAAGCTTGAGACGGTTTTCTCCTGGGATCACTGTCCAGTGGGCCCCACTGTTGTCTTTGGTCTTCACCCAGATGTGGTGTGTCCATACTGACAGCTGTGGGGGTGATGAGGATGTTGGTGAAGGGGCCCTTCCACTTTGGGGTGAGGCCTTCTTTCTGGAACAATGGTAACATACACTTGATATTCAGGCTGAAAGGCACTTTCAGAGTCCTTTTCAGTCCCCCTGGGGTCTCAGTAAGTATCTCAAAACTGGGGGTGGATGTCTCTCTGGATCGTGGAAAGGGACTGGAGATGTTTTAAAAGAGTATGGAGATATATATATATATATATCCATCCAGTCCCTGTATTATATATTGTATTATATAATATATATGTATATATATATAAATTATATATATGGAGTATGTATTATATATATACTTATATATTATGTATTATTTGTATTTATATACATATACATATGTACACATATAATTTGTATGTATGTATACATACAAATATGTATGTACGTATGTATATGTATATAAATACACAATGTACATGTATACATACACACAATGTATACACATAATTATATGTATACATATTAAGTATGTATTATATATACATACTTACCCTGGAGGAGACAAACTTCCAGCTATTCTCCACAGTTGTGCTCCACCTGCAGCTGCCACTCCACCCCCATCACTGGTTTCTGTGATAGCTGTTTTCCTGCCCTTGCTAACACACAGGCAACTAGCTGTCCTGACTTCATTTTTCCTTCCTTTCTTTAGACCACAGCATCAGCAGGGAAGAGAAAGAACATGCTATGTAAGCTTGCCCAGAGGCAGAAATGACAAATAAGAGTGGGGGGAATGAGCAGTTCTTGAGTGATTTAGCCTCCTACAGAACTGAAAAGTGGGAGGAATGGGAAAGGAAGTCCCAAGAAAACAAAGACATTAAAGAGAGTTTTCTCCTTCATTCCTAGTTCTTTTATTACCTTTCATACAGTATTTGACAAATAAGGATATGGATCAGTTAGGCTGAACCTTATGAAATTAAAATTCAGAAAGGAAGATAAATATACTAAAGACTAAAAATGTCAATTTGATTTCATAATTCAGTGCTTTCAACAGAATGGTGGAAACCTAAAGTGATGACTGTGATGTGATGACTGTGGTTTGGGAGGGAATGGGAGATAAACATGTTCAAATCATTTTTTTTTTTTTCCTGGAAGTTTGAATCTGAAGGAAATGAGAGAAGGTCGTAACCAGAGGGAAATTCAAAGTCGAAAGTTTTCATCTGTTTGTTTTTAAGTAGGACATACTTGAGTGTGTTTTAGCCTTTAGTCTAGTCAAAGAGCCATTAAAAACAGTATGGCTGGATAGTATTCCATGGTGTGCATATGCCACAGTTCACTAATGCATTCATGGATTGATAGACACCTGGGTTGTTTCCACACTTTTGCGATTGTGAATTGAGTTGCTATAAACATTTGGAAGCAAATGTCCTTATGGTAAAATGATCTTTTTTCTCCTAGTAAACAAGATTGTGGGGTCAAATGGGAGTTCTACTTGTAGTTCTTTGAGGATTCTCCATACTTCTTTCCTAAAAAGCTGTAAAAAAGATCGAGACTTCGCATCTTTTGTATTTACCTGGGTGGATTTGGAACATTCTCTTAAGTAAAGAATTTCAAGAATGGCAAAGCAATCATCCTTTGTACTTAGTACTTATCTGAAAATAGTTGACCAACAACTACAGGTCCACCCAAAAGAAAAACACAATTAAATCGAAGATGTGGGAATGGGTGGGGGAGTAGAGAAGGGGGTTCAATTAGTTTCCACCTATTGGGTACAATGTAGGCATATAAGGCACACTTCTTGGGTGAAGGACTCAACTACAACTCAGACTTTGGACTTTACCTTAAAAACACAAAGGATGTAACCTAATTATATGTACCTTCATATTAATCCAAGATAATATTAGGTTGTTTCAAAGGTTTTGTCCGTTTTAATGTCATGTGTTTTTGTAGCTCCATATCTCAATAAATATTCATTCTACTGTGTCGTGGAATATACTGATCAATGGAGAATTTTGTACTCTATACATTGATGCTATTCTTTTTTTCTACTTTTAATTTTTTTTTATTCTTTTCAGCCTATTACAATATGATGTCATTAAGTGATTTTTGGCCAATTTTTCTCTACGAATTCAAATTGAACCAA